>JAADYC010000830.1:0-12866 GCA_023338135.1 Phytopythium kandeliae
CGATGGAGGCGGTCTCGTGTCCCCGAAGCGCCAAGCAGCAGGAGCGAAATCTGATGTGACGGCGAGCAAGGCAACCTCATTAGATACTGGCAGTTCGACGGCTGATGATACTAGCAGCGCGAGCAATGATGGCAGTCGCAGTCGTGATCCCGTGCAAGAGAAGATGGAAACAGAAGTGATCGCTGCTTCTCCCGGGTCGCCCGCTAGCGCAGACGCTTCGGTTAGCGCCGCGCATTCGAGCCCCCAAGTCGCAACGAAGCCACTACCATCGACCACAGCGCCTCAGCGCGTCACGGAAGTCTACGTGGAGGTAGCTGCAGCGATACCTTGCTCCTCGCGATCGATTCCAGCACTAATGCGGCGTGTGTGCGTATGCGGTTCAATGACAACAGACTCGGCCGCCGCGTGGTATGGCCGAGCCGGAGGACGAGTTCGAGAGCATCGACATCCCGTTGGGCTTGTTCGAGGTCGTCGACGGCGACAACGCTGGACGACGACAGAACTACGCATCGCTGGACGCTGGTGCGACAATCCTGGACTCATCCGCCGACACGAAAAGCCCGACGAGCCTGCTCGTGCCGGACAAGGACCGGTACATGATGACTCCGTGCCAGAACCCGCAGAAGTGGGTCGTCGTCAGTCTCTCGGAAGATGTACGCGATCTGTATTGAGCTCGAGGCGCTACCTCCACTGCCTGGGGTCTCATGAATGCGTCCATTGGCATGGTGCTGAGCCAGGTGCAAGCAGACGCGATTGTGATCGCCAACTACGAGAAGTTCTCGTCGCCCGTCAAGGACTTTCTGGTACTCGGCAGCATGAACTACCCGACGGACACGTGGTTCGTGCTAGGGAACTTCACGGCCGAGTACCGCAATGGGGAGCAGGTGTTCCCCTTGGAGCTATATCAGCACGTGCGCTACATTAAGTTGCGCTTCTTCTCGCACTATGGGTCGGAGTACTACTGCACCCTCAGCCAGCTCAAGTACGTGCGCGACTTGCCGTGGCTTGGGATGCGTAGCATACTTGTCCTGACCGATGCAGTGCTATTGATACGCAGGGTACACGGCAAGACGTTCACTCAGGTGATCTCGCAGCTGGAGAAGACCATCGATGCCGAGGTTGCGGGCGTAATGGAAGGCGCTACGACAATTCCTGTGGCGCCGACAAGTGACGGCTCACTCGTCGGTCATCACGAGGCGGAAGATGGTAGGCTGCCATCGGAGAGTACCAGGAATGACCAAGCGGACGTACAAGAAGCTGTGGAACACGACGATGAGTCAACTTGTCAGTTAAACGATGGGACCGAGCCTCTATTTCGGTTGCTGATCTATGGAGACGAGAGTTGCAAGGTATGCTCGATCAAGGACACGCCACTCGACGGCAAGGACGCGGACGGTCGCGATGGTATCAGTGCAGAGTCTACTGGTCTCGAGCATGATGACTCTAGCAGCAGCGATGCGAACGACCCGAAGCCGCCGGCATCGCCGTCTTCATCAGCAGCAAACCCTTCAGCTGGAGTGACAGGGTCTAGTACTCCGGCTACTGCCGTAGCTGTCGCTCCGAATTCCACAAACGCAGTGCCTCCCGGTGCCGACACGACTGCAAGGAGTAACAGCCACACAAAGTCGAACGCATCGTCTCCAACCGCACCGACGAGTGCGTCGTCATCGACGACGAGCTCGGCAACTCCGAGCGTCAGCCCCGCGACGCAAGTGGTGTCCGGGATGACAGCTTCGGGCTCCACGCAGAGCCTAGGGCGTTTGGAGAATATCTTCCTACGCATCACCAAGAAAAGTGCGTCTGCGACCAAGCCACTATCTCTGTTCATCTGGCGGTCAGCATTGGCATTGATTGACTGAGCCTCCTCTCTTCGTACGTCCGTGAATCGCAGTTCAAGCACTGGAAGTGAACCAGAGCGGACTCGCGCGGCACATTGAGGAGTTCCAGCTCACGGCCGCGCTGCTGCAGGTGAGTACACCCAGTGGCGAATGTGTCCAGCTTGCGATCTAAGCTCGTGCTCTGTCTTTGCCGGCGATATAGGCGCATCAAGAAGGCCTAGCATCGCAGCTTCATGACATTCAGTCTATGCTCAATGACCTAGTACGTCGACTGCAGGCTCTGCGTGCTTGCCCCTCGCTCCTTCCCGGCTAACGCGCAGGGAGTGGCGTGGCTTGGACTGGCAGAGTACGCGGGTTACGCAAGAGTTTGACCGGAACGAGCTACTGATGGACCAAATGCGCCGCGACAACATTGCGCTATGGGTGCGTGCAGCGCTACATTGTCGCTGCCTGCTTTCGCGCAGCAGCTCGATGCTTACCGAGCGCCATGCGTTGCTCTCTTTCGGTACGCAGAACGAAATGGTGATGGTGCGCGACGTGATCACGACGATGAAGGCCGGGATCTTGTGCGCGATCATCCTCTCGGCGCTCATCATCGTCTTCTACTTGCTGCGCCTCCTGCTTCGCTGCGTGGCGCGCTGCAAAGAGCGTGCGGACCTTCGCGAGTGGTTCTGGCGCACCGAGGGCGAGGAGCTTCGAGGCGGTGCCGACAAAGGCACCGGCGCCAAAGCAGGTGTGAAGCAGCGCAGTCAGGCGGCTCGAGGCGTCCCGGACCTACGCGTGAACCGCACGCAGCAGTTCGGCAAGTCGTGGGACGACTCGGCTATCGAGCGCAAGACGCTGTTCCGCGATGTCGTGACGGGTGCGCGGCGCGCTCTCCGGACGCCGACCAATGTCCACAGCGCGAGCGGTAAATGCGTCGTCATCTCTGGCGTCAGTGGGGGAAGTAGTATCGGAGGCAGCAGCACCAATGGCAGATCCACAGGCGGAGGGAGCTCGCAGCGCCGGCATCACAATGGACGCGCGAGCAAGAAGGCGCGCACGAGCTCGACGACATACCTGTCGTCTCCAGCGGCTCGCCTCGCCACGCCAGTCAAGTGAGGCAGCGGTGGATTTATATTTAGGCTAGACGCGTTTCATGCCGAGCCGAGTCGAAAATACAGGTGCCAGGTGGATGGAACGGCCGCGTGCGGCTTGCTAGTGGCGGCTGGAGCTCGCTTGTCGGCTGGAAGCGTCAAGCACGGACCAGTCCCTCCCTCCTCTTCTTCTCCCAGGTGAGCGAGTCTGCCTGCGCGCGTTGTTGCCGCTCGGACGCGGCTACGAGGGACGCAGCGATGCGACGGACATCAGCAGCAAGCGTAGGGAGTGACCGGCGCGGCGGCGACTTCGCTCTCGATGCCACGGATGAGCCATGGAGAGCGGACGAAGACGTCTGCAGTGTCGGCGGCGACGGCGAGCTTGCGGAGGAAGTGGACGTGGACTTTGACGACGTAGACGACCGCCAGGTCTTCGCCCTACTCGCGGACGGCGATGGCGACGATGGCGAGCACGGGGCGAGTAGCAGGCAGCCGCAAGAGTACGTACTCGCGCATGTGCTGACGGCGACCACCTCTCGTCGAGAAGAGAGATGTGACGGCGAACGGGCGATTGACATGCGTCTCCTGCCAGCGTCACGTTCCGACTGAGCCTGTCGTCGCGCATTTCGTCGCCGCCAGCGCTCAGGTCTCCATCGCCAGCGCCGCAAGTCGCTAAAGCGGTGCGTCCATGCGTCGGAGGCGCTTCCTGCCTCGCTCTCTTGCCGCTGACGCTCCGCTCCGACTCGACCGGATCCTCAGACGCGCCGTGCGTCGGCGACACGGTCGTCGTCCCTTGTCCCGAGGTACGTCGCCCATATCGCCACGACGCATTCTTCCCTCCCTCCCTCCCTCCCTCTACCCGCCAGTGCTCGCCTCACTCTCGCGCTTGTCGAGCAGGAAGAGCAAGAGCAGACGTCCGTCGGAGCCTGCGCCAGCCACGCGCCGCTCGTCCCTCCGGCCCTCGTCTCCGTCTGCGACGAGCGCTCTGGCGGCCGCGGTCGCTCCGCTCGAGCTCCACGATGGGAGCAAAGCCGCCGGAGGCGCGAGAGAGCGCGCGCGGGCTCTGCGCGAGCAGGCGCTGGCGGCGCAGAGCGACCGCGAGAGCCTCGCGGTGGAGCTGCTCGCCGCGCGCGCGACGATCGCGAGCCTCGACGCGCGCGTGCGGCTCTTGACGGCCTCGACGCGCGACTTGGAGACCAAGCTGTCGGTGGCGGAGCAGGCGGGCGAGCTGTTCGCGCGCCAGCTCGCCAAGGTGAACGACAGCTACCAGGCCAAGCTCGAGGCTCGGGAGGAGGAGCTCGCGCGCGAGAAGGCCGAGCGCGCGCGCGAGTACGAGGCCGAGCTGCAGCAGCAGCACGCGCTGTTCGTCAAGGAGACGGAGCTGTGGAAGCTCGAGATCGGCGCGCTGACCAAGAGCAAGCTCGAGCTCGACGCGCAGCGAGCCGCGGCCGAGAGCTCGGCGCGCGCGTGCAAGCTGCAGCTCGATGCGGCGGCGCGCGAGCTGCGCGAGGCCAAGGCGAGCGCCGAGCTCTCGGCGAGTCGGACGGCCAGCAGCAGCCTCGCGCTGGGCGAGCAGCTCAACGCGCTCTTGATGGCGCGGGAGGACCGGCGGGGAGACGGCGAGCGCATCGCCAGGAGCGACTCGAGCCAACAGACGAGCGACGAGCGCGACGAGCGCGACGAGCGCGACGAGCGCGAGCCGAGCGGCCGCGTGCGAGCGCTGCAAGCGCTGCGCTCCTCGCAGCGCGGCCTGGTGGAGAGCGTCGCGAGCGCGAGAGCGGCGGTGGCGAGCGAGACGGAGCGCACGGCGCGGCTGATGGACGCGCTGCGGCGAGAGGCGAGCGCGCTGGCGGTGCGCCAGAGCGGCCGCGCCGTGGCGTTCGCGGCGCAGCAGACGCGCATGCTCGAGCTCGAGGCGCAGGCCAAGCGCGAGCGGCAGGCGGCGCGCGGGCTCGAGGACGCGCTCGCCAAGCTGTCGCGCGAGGCGGCGCGTGAGCGCGAGCGCGCGGCCGCCAAGCTCGCCGAGCAGAAGCAGCACCTGGACCTGACGCTGGCGGTGCGGCGCGGACTTGTGGCCGAGCTTCAGGCCAAGAAGCAGCAGCTCGCGGACGCCGACGCGCGCGAGAGAGAGCTCGCGGACGCCAAGCGCCGCGCCGAGGTGCGCGCGCGGCAGGCGCAGCAGCAGATGGCCGCCATGCAGCTCGTGCACGCGCGCGAGCTGGAGAAGGCGGCCTTGGCGGCGCCAGCGCGCGGCAGGCGCAAGGCGAGCGGCACCGAGACGGAGAGGAATGTACGTTGCCGACGGACGGACGGACGGACGGACGGACGGACGCGCGTCGAGGCGAGGCGCGTCGAGGCGAGGCGCGTCCGATGAAGGAGCGCGTCGCCTTGACGCGTACTCCCTCCCTCCCTCCCTCCCTCCCTCCCTCCTTCTCTCCCTCCCTCACGTACGTGGTCGAGGCATTGACGCGCGCTTGGCGGCGGATGGAGACAGAACAACCGGTCGCTTGGAGACGCGGACGACAGCGGTAGGCGCGCGACCGCGGTGCCGGCGACGGCGGACGCGAGCTCGAGCTCGAGCTCGAGCTGACGAGCAGCGGCGGCCTACAGACCGGCCGCGTCGCTCGCGCGGCGCGCACTCACGCATGCGTGCTTGCTCCGTCGTGGCAGAGCTGGACGAGCTGCTGGCGCTCGTGGCGGCGTTCGAGGCCGAGGTCTTGGGCTCGAGCGCCGGCTGGTCGGATCGAGGCTGACGCGTGGGCGAGCGCGCTCGCGCGGCGCTGGCTCGCTCGCGGCCTCGCCGTCTCGCTGCCTCTCGAACGGCCTCGCGCGGCGCCGCCTACCTGCCAGCCAGCCGCATCGTGTGCGCGTCGGCTAGCAGGCGGCGGGCCTGCGCGCAGTGGAGCCGCGCCTCGATGGCCAAGTCGGCAAAGTTGGCGCGGAACTGGTCCTCGTCGCTCGCGGGGAAGTGCAGCGCGAGCGGCGGCGCGCCAAAGCCGTCGACGCGCGGCAGCACGGACGCGAGCCCCGCGGCGAAGCGCCGCAGCGACGCCATGCCGTGCGGCACGAGCGCGAGCCAGGCGTCGTGGAACGAGCGCGCCTGCGCGGCCTCGAGCTGCAGCCGGAAGGGCGAGGCCTGCGCGCCCGTGGCCGTGCCGACGAGCGTGCGCAGGCGCTCCATGTCGCTGCTGATGCGGTCGAGGAAGCGGCTGCCGAAGGCCTTCTCGAGCCGCGCGCTGTGCTGGTCGATCAGGTCCACGGCGCGGCTGCGGTCGAGGTCGACGAAGTGCAGCGGCAGCGTCGGCGGCGCCTCGGTCGTCACGGCTCGAGCTGCGCGCGCGCCGTGGCCGTCGCCATCGGCGCCGCCTTGGTCCTCGCTCTCCGTGTCGCGATGGGCGAGCAGGTCGACGGCGTGCAGCACGCGCAGCGTGAAGCACGTGATGCCGAACTCGGCGCGGCCCTGGTTGGCGGCCGACGTGTCCGAGTAGAGCCGCCGGCTCGAGAGGTTGAGCGAGCGCACGTAGCGCACGAGGTGCGGCTCGCGCTGCCACTCGAAGCGCCCGAGGCGAGACACGTTGTCTCCAAAGACGTAGTCGCAGCCCTCGACGTCGTCAACGGCGCTGCCGATGCTGCTGCTGCTGCCGCCGCCGCCGCCGCGCGGCGCGTCGACGCGCGCGACGCCCGTCTTGTCCATGAGCAGGCGCGCGCAGTCGGCGAGGATGCGGCGGCTCTCGCGGCTCGACGGGACCGGGAAGGCCTCGAGCTGGCGCCGCGCGTGCGCGAACATGGTGAGCACGTCGGCGACCATGAAGAGCACGAGCCAGAAGATGGCGTTCGGGTACACGGTCGAGCGCAGCTGCGGCGTGCTCGCGTACAGCTCGTCGATGGCGTGGCGGCGCGCGAGCAGCCACTCGACGGCGGCGAGCACGGACCACGGGCAGCGCACGTCGACGAGCGGGCAGCGGCCGTGCGCGCGCAGCCACGCCTCCTGGCCGCGCAGGAAGGCCGTGACGCTGCCGAGCGAGCGGCTGAAGCCCGTGTCGACGCGCACGCCGTTGACGATGATGGCGCCCTTCATCTCGCCGAGCGCGCGCTGCATGACGTCCGTCAGGCGCTGCGCCGGCTGCCAGACGTGGTAGAAGACGCTGACCGGCGCCGCCGTGCGGCTCAGCACGTGCTGTGCGACGTGCTGCGCCAATGTTGAGGCCGACAAGCCCCCGGTCGCGGCCACGGCCGCGGTCGAGAGCCCGCCATCGTCCGCGTCGGCCGCGTCGCTGCCGGTGATGCTGCAGCCCATGAGCTTGCGCGTCCAGTTGGCGTCGAGCACGTCGAGGAAGCGCGTGATGGTCGCCAGCGCGCGCTCGAGCGAGTGCTCGAACGGCAGCAAGGGCAGCGCGACGACGTGGAAGCTGAGCGCGTCGTTCGAGCCGTCGTTCCCGGCGGTCGGCAGCCGCACGCACACGTCGACGGCGCGGTACGAGGCGGCGGCGGGAGCGGCCGTGGAGCTCGGCTCGAGGCGCGCGCGGTCGCACACGTGGAGCACCAAGGCGAACGTCCAGCTGCGGCGCATGAGGTCCGCGACCAAGTCGAGGCCCGAGGCGACCGACACGCGCGCCAGGCTCGCGACCGTCGCGGCCGAGAGCGGCGGCGACGCGGCGCTCAGCGGGTCCATCAGCGCCATGGTCTGCGCCGCCTGCTCGAACGAGAGCCCGAGCGCGAGCAAGCGCTGCGTCTTGGCGAGCTCGTCGCCGTTCTTGACGTCGAGCTCGAGCCTGTCGCGGCCGGCGCGGCTGCTTCTCGCGCCACCGGGACCCACGGCGGCGGCCGCGGCCTCTTCCGACGCGACGCGGCGGATCGTCACGCGCTCGTTGCTCTCGACCACGTCGCCGTCCGCCCTCGCAAACGCGTCAAGACTTGTCGGCGGAGACTCCCGCCCGCCCTGCAGCAGGCGGCGGCGCTTGGCCAGCACGGAGGGCGAGGACGCGAGCTCGAACTCGAGATCGTCGTCCTCGACGCCGGTCTCGGGCGTCAAGGACGTGTCCGAGAGGCACACGAGCGAGTCGACGAGCTCCGTGACGACTGCGGGAGCCGTCAGGCGCTTGACGAGCAGCGGCCGCGCGCTCGCCTTGGCCGCGTCCCTTGACCTCGCCGCCAGCGGCGCGTCCTCGCTCGACGGCGCGCCGAGCGGCGCAGGGATCTCTATCGCCGCGGCCGGCAGCGGCAGCGCAGGCATGGCCAGCACGTCGCCGAAGTAGGCGAGCATATCTCGCGCGGCGCCCGTGACCAGGAGCGACACGGCCGGCGCCGCCGGGTCGCCGGTCGCCAGCGCCGGGAAGAGCGTGCCGACGCCCAGCGCCGCCGCCACCTGGAACGAGCCGTCCTCCTTGGCGCGCGTCACGAGCGCCGCGTAGGCGCTGAAGCGCGCCGGGTGCTGCGCGCGCATGTGCAGCCGAATGTTGTCCGGCCGCATCGGCGGCGCCCACGAGCGGATGTTGCTCGTGCGCGCGCGCCTCGCGCGGCGGACCGGCGCGGCCTCGCCCTCCTCGTCCTGCTCGTGCTCGGCCGCGTCTGCGTCGGCCGGCGCGTCCGCCGCGTCGGTCGCCTCGGGGTCCTGCTCGGCGCGCGGCTCGCGTCCGAAGGCCACGCAGAAGGCGCACTGCACCATCAGCACCTCGTGCGTCTGCGGGTCCAGCGACGACGGCCGCAGTCCGAGCGCCAGCGCGTACTTGAGCTGGAACGCGCGCTTGCGCATGGCCTTGGCGTCCTTGGCGTCCTTGCCCAAGTCACGACGGGTCCCAGTTGATCGGGTCGGCGCGGATTTTGAAATGCGAGGGCCTGGCCTGGCGGCAGGCACTCCGGCCTACTACTACTGCGAGGTTTTATCGAGGAGAGCGAGTTGGCACTGCTTTCTGCGAGAGGGGCGGCGGCCTAGACTTACTCTAGCCTACTGCGAGGTTTTTTCTCGAGCCTATGCGTGCGCTCACCTACTCGACAAAATCGGAGTAGTGAAGGAACGGAGCGTACTCCGCTTTTGTCCTTGTGCGTTTGATTCATTCCTCCCTCGCTGTGGAAACCATTATAGTGTACAATTCATAAAATAGAGACATACCCGGAATCATGTGGCACACACTTTTGTTGAGCGTACCCATTCGATATGGCTACACTTCCTTCGCTTCCGCACTCCGGGATAAATATAGGCGTATTTGTTCACCTGCGGACCCACCGCCCGCTCTTCTTCATGACGCGATACTAATAGACTCGGTCCACGCTCTCCGCGAAAGCCTTTGGGCGTGCGCCGAGCGCAAGATGATGGATGTGCCGCAACAGCAAGAGCGGCTCGAGCAGTTCCTGGCGCGCGGGCGAGTTCCTCCGGCGCCGCGCAGCCCCGTGCGCGCGACCAACAACGTGTCGGACATTGCTGGCGCGCACCCGGAGCTCAAGGCGTACGCTTACATCCACAAGCCGCACTTCCACGAGCCGGGAGACATCAAGGGCTCGCGCAGCAAGCAGCTTCACCCGACGACGCGCCGCGCGGGCGACAACGACGCGTTCAAGCAGCTGCCGATCGAGGGCACGACCTCGAAACCCAACGGCTTTCGCACCAACCGTGTCGTGAACCCGCTCGAGCCAGAGTACAAACTCGCGTCATTCGCTCCGGAGCCGCCCGTGCGTGAACTTCCCATCTTGACACGAGAAGCGCGCGTCGTCCGACAAGCATCGAGTGGTTACTCACCATCGGTGTGCGTGGTGCTGGTGACAGGTCGTGCCCAAGTTCCTGCGCGACAGCTACAACGTGAGCGACATCGAGGGCACCAAGAGCCGTCGACACGATGTCGCCGTTCCTCGAGATCCGTTGAAGCTGGTACGTCCATCCGCACGCGGACGCCAGCGCGCCGTTTGTCTGTCACTGACTCGAGTCTTGGCGTTGCAGGACGACCTTCCAGGTGCTCAAGCCGGCTGGTTGCCTCGACACAAGCGCGCGCTCCGCGAGCACCCTCCACGAGATATCCTGGACGCGCGAGACATCACGGACATAGACTTCAAGTCCAGCCGCGTCACGTACGGCTAGCGGACTAGCTCCGCTTCCTCCCTCTCCCTCTCTCTCCTGTGTTCTCCTTCTCGCCGCCCTCTCCTCTTGGTCCTAACGGCATGTGCGGCCTACCGACTTACGCATGACCAGTGACGTGCTCAACCCCGTGTACTTGGTGAACGGTATGAGCGTGTCGGATGACCCGCTGTCGCGGCCAGCGCTGCTGCATCCACACCGCAACAAGCCGAGCTTCGCGCTGGCAACGAGCGACATCATCGGCGCGAGCTGCAGCGACCCGGCCAAGACCGTCGTCGCGGGTATCCTCAACGAGAATCGCCGCGACTTCCGCGCCACGAACGCGACCGCCGACATCCGCGGCGCGCAGGCCGACACGCTGGCGCACAGTATCCGCAGCGAGCGCCGCGTGGACCCCAACTGGCCACACTACCGCGTGCTGGACGGCGCGCAGGTGGACGCGAGTGCCATCTCCGTCGGCAAGTCGATCGTGTTCGCGGACCTCACGGCGCTGCAGGAGCGCGTCCAGCGCGAGAAGCAGGCCAAGGAGGAGCACGAGTGGCAGCACAAGCCGTACATCGTCAGCGGCGTCGGCAACGTTGGGCTTGTAGGCCCAGCGCGACGGCCGGGGAGACGCGCGTCGACCTCATCCGTCGCGGTCGCCAATGGCAGCAACGTCGTGGGAAAAGCCGCAGCCAAGCGGGCGAGCGCGAGCGCCGGGGACTCGAGAGCCGGCGCGAGCGCGGCGACCATGGGGACGGCGCGCGTGCCCCTGGCGGAACGCAAGCAGGCGGAGAGCCGCCGCGAAGACATTGAGCTCGTGCGCCAACTGTCCTAGACAAGGTATCGCAGAGGAGAGAAAATACGAGCGCCGTCAGTAGATGCCAAGGAGCGCGAAGGGGGTGAGAGTCCGCCCAGTGCGCTTTGGTATTGCCTCACATCCTGGCAAGCTATGGGCATGAACAGATTCGCGCCATCCATGTCAAGAGAGCTCAAGTGAGATCGAGGAAGTCGTCATCGCTCGCCGGCGGGGGAGGCGCGGTCTGCGCCGGCGGAGGTGCCGCTGCGGATCGGTGGCTCTCTGGCTTGCTCTCGGTCTCGCTCGGAACGTCCTCGGGCATCTTGAACTCGAGATCGTCCGAGTCGGGCATCGCAAACTCGAGCGCGTCGAAGTTAAAGTCCGTCGCCGTCGCGCGCACGTCCATCTTGTCCACTCCCGTCGCGAGGTCGTCGACCTCGTCCATCGCCGCCACAGTAGCGTAGTCGGTCGCGTAGTCGGTCTCGGCTTGGTCGGACATCGAGACGGGGGCCGGAGGCGGCGGAGCGACCGACACAGGCGTAGATGCAGACGCAGTGACTGCAGCAGCAGGTGCAGATGTCGGCGCTGGCGCCGGTCTCGAGCGGTTCTCCGGCGCGAACGGGTTGCGCGGCTTGGACTCCGCCGCAGGAGCGAACGGGTTACGCTGGTTGGAGCCACTCGTTGGCGCGAACGGGTTGCGCTGGTTGGAACCGCTGGTCGTTCGACTCCCCGTCCGGCTCCCCGTTCGGCTCCCCGTTCGCACCGAGGCGCTTGGAGCAGCGCTGGCGCTAGTGCTCCCACTGCTGCCGTAGATGGAGAGCTGGCGCGCCGTGCGGCCGACTTGGTTGTCCAGAAAGCTGAAGACTGTCTTGCGGATCGTGGTCTGCAGCAGTGCCTCGTCGCCCATCTTGAAGGCGCGCACGAGGTCCTCCTCCGCCGCACACTCGTCCGATGACAGGTACGCGTCGTCCTGCAGGTGAGCCATGTACTTCTGGTCGGCGGCTGCCACATCGCCCATGGCGAGCTGCAAGATCGTCTGGCTCAGGAAGCACTTGTACGTGTTGGCCGACTGCTCGAGCTGTCCGAAGATGGTGATCAGGCGGTCCAGCAGCGCGATGGCGTCTGCGTACAGCGCACGCTTGACCAGAAAGCCGAGTGTCTTGCGAAACGCGTCCACCGCGAAGTGTGGCTTGTCCTGCGCCTCCAGCAGCGAGCAGGCGCGCATGTAGAGCTCACGCGCGTCCTCAACGCGACCACCATTCTCCTCCACGGCCGCTCCGCCCTTAACTAGCGCGTCCGCGGCCTTCCCCAGCTCGCCCATGTCGCCGTAGTGGCCACTCGCGGCCTCGAACGCGCTGCGCACCTCGTCCAGGCGGCTGCTTGGCGCGTGCTCGGACTTGAGCTGCTGCAGCGCCACCTTGGCCACGTTCTCACATGCCTGAGCCGCGCGGAAGCTCGACTGGTTCTTCTGCTGGACGCCTGCTGCCTGACGAAAGGCCTTCTTCGCTTCCTCGAAGGCCCCGGCAGCGCGGAAGGCCTCGCCGGCCCGCTCCAGCAGCGGCGCCGCGGACAAGTAATCTGGGTTCAATCGGAAGAGCGATTTGCGGTTGAGACACTTGTCTGCCTGCTTCACAAGATCCTCCGCCTCCGCGCGCTTGCGTGCCTGCAGCGTCGACGACATGTCGGCCGCGCTGAGCTCCTGCGCGCGAATAGGCTCGCGAGGACCGCGTGGAGACGTGGGAGGCGCGGCGAGAGTGCGCCGATCGCGAGCTAATGAGCTGCGTGCAGTTCGTTCGTTACGTTGTTGTTGAGGGTACGCTTCCGGTAGTGTAACGTAGCGCGTCGAATCATGAGTTACACAGGTTACGATTACGCTCACAAGCACACAGTGACATTCGGTGCCGCCTCTCTTGTGGCTCTAGACAATTGCAGCAGCTCCGCGATCAAGACAACACATGCTGCCAGCTCATGCGCCTCCAGCATGCACCTCCAGCATGCGCCTCACCCACTCCTCTTCTCTCCTTCTCTCCTTCCCTTCTCTGCTCTTCTCTTCTCTCCGCAGCTCGAGCTCGACCAGCATACCAAGCACCCCACAGACACCGGATAGC
>JAADYC010000831.1:0-12858 GCA_023338135.1 Phytopythium kandeliae
CGACAGTCGGTGGGTATCGGACTGAAACGAGGCTTTATCGGCACGTCTTTCGCGGGATACTCCGTTCAAGAGAGACAGTCACTTCGACCTGTTTTATTAGCTGCACGTCGTGGATGCCGACGGATAAGGAGGGGGCGGCGCGGGTGGGCGGTCGGTCGGTCGGTCGCCTCGGCTCGATCTGCTCACAATTCAAACCGCCACGCGGAAGCGCGGACGCCGGCAGCCCAGCGAAGAGCCCGAGCCACCAAGAGAAGCAGCAGCAGTAGCAGCAGCAGCAGCAGCAGCAGCAAGAAGAGAAGACGCCATGAGTGAGTTCAAGATGACCGTGTGCTGCATGGGAGCAGGCTACGTGGGCGGCCCGACGATGGCGGTGATCGCCAACTACTGCCACGATATCAAGGTCGTGGTCGTGGACATCTCGGAGGCGCAGATCGCCAAGTGGAACGACCCGGACGACATCCCCATCTACGAGCCAGGGCTCAAGGAGCTCGTGGACGCGCGCCGCGGCAAGAACCTCTTCTTCTCGACCGACCTGGACACGTACATCAACGAGGCCGACATCATCTTCGTGTGCGTGAACACGCCGACCAAGCAGAGCGGCATCGGCGCTGGCAGCGCTGCCGACACCAAGAACTGCGAGGCCTGCGCGCGCAAGATCGCCGAGGTGGCCAACGCCAACAAGATCGTGGTCGAGAAGTCGACGGTGCCCGTGCGCACGTCCGAGTCGATCAAGGCGGTGCTGCGTGCCAATTCGAAGGGCCTGCAGTTCGAGGTGCTCTCGAACCCGGAGTTCCTGGCCGAGGGTACGGCCATCGACGACCTGCAGTCGCCGAGCCGCATTCTCATCGGCGGCGCCGAGACCGCCTCTGGCCACGCCGCGGTCGATAAGCTCGTGAGCGTCTATGCGCACTGGGTGCCGCGCGAGCGCATCATCACGACCAACGTCTGGTCCTCGGAGCTCTCCAAGCTCGTGGCCAACGCCTTCTTGGCGCAGCGCATCTCGAGCATCAACTCGATCTCGGCCGTCTGCGAGGCCACTGGCGCCAACGTGCACGAGGTGGCGCGCGCCGTCGGCGCCGACGACCGCATCGGCGCCAAATTCCTCAACTGTTCGGTCGGCTTCGGTGGCTCGTGCTTCCAGAAGGACATTTTGAACCTCGTGTACCTGGCCGAGAGCTTCCACCTGCCCGAGGTCGCCGAGTACTGGCGTGGCGTCGTCACGATGAACGAGTACCAGAAGACGCGCTTTGCCACGACCATGATCCGCCGCATGTTCAACACGGTCACGAACAAGAAGATCTGCATCTTCGGCGCCGCCTTCAAGAAGGACACGGGCGACGTGCGCGAGACGCCCGCGGCCACGATTGTCAAGTACCTGCTCGAGGAGAAGGCGCGCGTGGCCATCTACGACCCCAAGGTCAAGGAGGAGGATTTGCTGCACGAGCTCGAGTACCAGGGCGTGAGCGTCAAGTCGCACCCGCAGCTGCACCAGCTGCTCACGCTCTATTCAGACCCGTACGAGGCCGCCAAGGACGCGCACGCCATCGCCGCCATGACCGAGTGGGACGAGTTCAAGACGTACGACTACACGCGCATCTACGCCTCGATGACCAAGCCCGCTTTCTTCTTCGACGGCCGCAACATCCTGCCGCACGAGCAGCTCTCGGAGCTCGGCGCCAAGGTCTACGTCATCGGCCGTGCCCAGGTCATCTCGGGCGAGCTCACGTTTTAGAGTCGGCGGTCGATTCGCGGCGTCCACGCAGCTCCTGTAGCCACAGACTGCGACTGACGTCTGTGCGTTTGCTTCTCCATATAAATTCACACGAGATTGTGATTGCCAACGAGGAGTTTGATGCGGTTGGTTCGAAGCGGCATCGCATCGCCATGTCTTGGCTGTCGATCGTCGTCGCAGTCATCGCGAGCAATTGGAAGGACATTTACATTCTATCGCCCAGCACCACAGCCAAGCCGCAGCGAATGATGAAAGCTGCTGTTAGCGAAGTTACAACTGCGGATCGCGACGTGACGGGATGGCGAGTGCAGGATCTTTGCACCGAAGCGAGGCGCTCGCGCGTCTCTGCTGCGTTCTCAGCAATTCTGACGTCAACGGTTCCGACTCGGAGGAACTGTATCCCTCGTGCCTGTGACCGGAGTGGTAGTTTGCGGTTCAGCGCGCATGTCGACTACCTCCGCGGCGATGTTGGCGGTTGGAAGGCCTTGGACACAGCCACGAAAGCTACAAGCATGGAAATAGACGACACGGTCACAACTTCAGCACCATTTGCAAACTTGGCGCAGCTGTCGACCGAGTTGTTGGCACGTTCAATGCTTTCCAGCTTCGGCTTTATCGATATCGAGGGATGCGACAAGGATCGAGACTGCATGTCGAGTTTGGAGGAAGTTGCGAGAGGTATAGACTCCAAGCAGAGCACGATTCGGGCGAAATCTCGGCGTCGGTCGTAAATGAGCGAGCAAAGAAGTATGTGGCGACTGCTGCGGCTGGCAACATAACCAGCGAGGTTGTCTGCGTTCAGTCGACTCTAAACAAGGCTGGCGCCGCCCAGATCTCGTCGTCACACTTGCTCTCCTTCTCTAGCAGCTTGTGGTGTCGCCCACGTAGCAAATTGGTCAGTGCTGAAGCAGACCAAGCGCGCTATCGAGTCGTGTGGAACACGCTCGTTGAGGAATGCGACCATCCTCCTCCAATATGTGGAAGGCAGCACTGAGTAACTGCTGCAACTGATTTAGACGTTGTTCTCTCTTTCTCTCTGTCCGTCCCGATTCGACATATTCCCTCGCCATGAGCCGGAGTCGACAATCAATCAGCTGAACGTACTACTAACAACAAGCGTGAAAGCAGTATGTTGCCGCTCGACTCAAGACACCCTACAACTCAGCTCGACAAGCGTACTGATCGACATGTTTGCACAAAATCTCCAGTTTCAGATCACCAAGGTACGCGCTTCGATTCTCAACCACGTCTCAGTTATTTACTGTTTGTCCTGCTGCCTCGATCCCCACTGTCAGGCTTGATAATAGTAGCAACTACACGGTTGGAGGCGTCAGCGTCGTCAACTTCGAACGGAAGGTAATCCACTGGGACAGTGAACGCGATGCGGCCACGAAAGAAAATGAGTTCGTTCTCGTGCTGCGTCACCAGCATCCACAGTAGTCGCAGAAGAACGATCGAGAGCGACACGAGCCGCATGAATAGGAAGCTGAGCGTATAGATGCAGAAGTCATCATCGCCGAGGCAGAGAATGGCACGGTTCTTGAGTTTCGGCATGACCCGTGTCGATCCTGTCAGTAGATGTTCCAGCAGAAACACCTGGATGGGGATTGCGACGAGCAGCGGTGGCGTGAAGTAGTGTTTCTTCAGACCCAATCGCTGTCTCGCGTCTGGTAGCAATGCATCAAGCACCAGAATGATGTGCAGCCACAGCAGTAACGCCGAACTCGAGACCCCGTGAGTGTTACGACTGTGTTCCGACAGATGAGAGCTCAAAGCGCTGGCGCATGTCTGGAAGGAAAAGTACAGCGTGTCGAAGTTCCTCGTGAGCGACCACAGCATCTGTCGATTGCAGTTCGCGAGCACAATGAAGGCAAATGCGGAAGATAGCACCAAGCCGACGATCGAGACCGCAGTCGTGTGGGGCTGTGCCATCAGTCCATATAAAGTCGCGATGAAGCCAACTGAGCCACTCATACCAACTGCAATTCGTGTGAAGACCGATCCTTGGCCGTTCAAGCCGCGGATAAGCGTGCCGTTCGATGAGAAACTTGTGAATCGAGGACGGATGAGCTCCAATTGCTGTATTCCATCAGTGGGTAGCGTCGTTGAGAGAGTGGACGAGCCGCTCCAAGATGTAGAACCATCAAAAATCCGGCTGGATCGCCACGGCGAGGAAGAGAACATGCGTTTCAACATCGGAGGGTTGGTCGAGCTCACTGGCGTCGGTAAACTGCTGGTTGATACCTTCACTGCATTCGGTATCTGATGGGTTGAAGGCACCGCCACGGATCGGCGGGTCTTCAGTGCCACGTCATCCATTTCAAAGGCAAGTCCGACACGATAGATGCTGCTTGGGATCCTGCGCTGTTGGCGGAAGCGTGGCGCAAGAACCTCGCGCTTGTAGTACAAGCGTATACCCACGTAAACGCTGACTGTGATGGATACGTTGGCAAACAGGTTGACGGATGTCAAGCTCATGCGGGCGTGAGTATCGTCGTCGTCGTGCGTAGATATTAGCGACTCGAAGTGGATGCTGTCGATGTCGAGGAGACGAAACATGCACGTGACTGTGATAATCGCGATGCCGGGGAACCACAACGTGGCTCCACGCATGAACTTGGTGAGCGTCCGCGTGTTGGCGTCGATGCAAATGATGAGCATCGTGTTGAGCCAGCAAGCGAAGCAACTGAAAGCCCGTAAATCCCCGAAAAGAGCCGCGCAGATGCTCCAGTTGACCGTGTTGAAGAAGGAAAACACCCAGAAATCGAACTGCCGTAAGAGCAGGAGCAGCATCGGGACGTTGAGCAGGATTAAGGTCGGGAGGCCGCCAACGAAGCAGAACAATGTAGAAACAACCATCGTTGGCGAACCGATCGCCCGTGGCACGAAGAAGCCAGCAAATATCCCAACAATACCAATGCGGTTGCACCAAGCAAGCTTGCATTGGTGCCGGCGGATCCATCGGGTAGCGGATGCACAAGTGTAAGTAGAAGTTACGCACGAAAGCAGTGTTCTGGATAGGTCGATCGATGGCAACCGGTGAGCAGGTACAAGCCGGAGCGCCATGGACAGCAAGGAGGTGCTACTGTGGAGGGTTCAGAGGGATATGAAGTGGTATGGGAAGGTGAAGTTGAGCCTGCCAGGACTTGCTATTCATGGATGTGCACGATATTCATAGCTCAGATATGATCTGCACAAATGACCCCACAATCACAAGAACGTCTGATCAAGGTGATTTCAACTCGTGGACGTACAACACTCGATACGCTCAACTACACTGGCTACGTTTTGAAACCCGGTCGTGACGCTCAAATCAATCCTCGATATCGCAGGATCTTGAGCGCGATGGTAGAATTCATGGACGACTTGCTTCCGTCTGCTGCCAGCAGTTTGAGCACCTCCACCTTTGCATTCTTCTGTCGCTGGAACTCGGGGTTGAGGAATCTAACTGCGCCGTTCGACGCTCTCACATAGCGCTGCGACGCCGTGCGGGATCTCGACACCTGTGTGTTTAGCTTTACAGCAGTGTTCACAGGCATGCCAAGCTGTTCGAGCTGCAGACTGATCTCATTCATGGCATTCATAACGCGTCTGTACTTCTCCGAGTCGCGTGAGAGCTGGCTGATGGAAGCAGAAGTGAAGAGTTTAGTCATGGGGGAGTAAACGCGCCGTCGTTGCTGCAGAAACACGCAAGCATCCGATCCGATCGACCTGCTGCACTCCACTGTACTCAAATGGCACACGCTTGCTGCGCCTGTCCGCGGACGACGACCTGACGGTTGCCAATGACTTTCGACATGACAGAAGGCAATGCAGTGCTCTTTGTTCTCGATTGAAGTGATATACATCCAGTTAGCGCACCCTCTACTGCACTGCCGTGTTGAATGAATCCGAACCAGCGGCCGAGTACTGCAAACTCCCAGTGCTGCTCACCTCCATGGAATGCTTCTGCCGTGGCGACAGGCTCAAGCGCATTGTGGTTTGAGCCAGGCAGACAATGAGAACTTGCTCATCCTCACTAGTTTCTGCGCCGGGACAGTCCATTTATCCAACCAAGGTGCGTCACAGTCTAAGTCACTTACTTCTAGACTGACGCACCCACGGAAAGGCTTTGTGAACATTGAACCGATCGAAATCGATCCATCCACTCGACGATGGCGGTCGGTGCAGATTGTGTAGGCGGAAGTCGAAGTGAGGCGTTGCCTCAATCAGCTGCGCTTTCACGAGCAGTTGGAGCGGCAGCTCACCAACGATATCGCTCAGCCAAAGCCACGCACACATATATTGCGCGGACGACCACCATGGATCAAACCTCCCATCCACAGCGCTAACGTTCGGCGCATTGGGCAGTTCGGGATAGTCCAACTCGATGGAAAGCTTGCAGCTATACGGTGGAGTGCGCAATCGCACTGCTCGTGAGGCTTTGAATGGTGCGCGGAACACAACGGCGCGGCTGTTGATTCGTCTGACGGGGGCATTAATGCGCTCCTTCCACCTCGACTTGGTCAGAGGGACGGACGTTACAGTCGCTCCATCTCCATCAATACCAGCAGCCTCTCTCGCGCCTTTCATAGGCACAGACATCATCGAAGAACGTTCACAGCGACTCATGCACGTCCTTTCAGCCGGGATCATGCGTCGCGAGACCCTCAGTCCGATCAGCGTCAGCGTCGTTGAAGCGGAGTCAACAGATCAGCGAACAAGTGTTGTTGAGGGAAGGAAGATGCGGTACTCTTCGTCGATCCACATGGCAACAACGGCACACCGAGCGTCTGTCTGCCGTCTTTGCGCAGCCGCTCCGTTTCAAAAGCCAAGCACTGCCTGCCTCGCTCCTTCTGCCAGAGATGGCAACACCTTCATGCGGTCACTTCAACGTGGCATGTGGTGCACATGGCAGTTACACGCTTTTCTCCAGCGAGTTCCTGGATCTTCGGAATGCTGCTGGCGCATTCGAGTCCGCCGCACTGAAAGTTCCCGCATGGCTCCGCCTTCGAATTTATTCGTATGACTCATGTCCCGTGTTTTCATGCCAGCTCGGCTCATGAACTCTTGCCGCCACCCCATCAGTGTTCCAAGATCCAGGCGAATGCACAGCTACGCTGCCGGACACGTTGCTGCTCGACATGTCTACAGGCGGCAGAGCGGACGTCGAGAGGCAGCGGCGACCACGGCCGACTTGACCGTACCCATCTTCCAACTTGGTGGAGCGACGGAGCTCTCTGGCATCGGGAATCGCCGCTCGCTCGCTCGCTCGCCAGTCAGCCAGCCAGCCAGCCAGTTCGGCGAAGCCACCGTTGCGTACTCCCTCTCGACGTTGTCGCTGGTCGGTGGTCGGATTCTCCGCGTCCACGACATACATCGCTACCCGGCAGTGCTGCTGGTCATTGGCCGCGAGGCAGAAGTTGAACTTGAACCTGCGCCGCCGCCGCCGCAACACTCGGTTCGAATATGGAGAGCCTGACCTCACTTCCGCCGCTGATGGATGTGTCCACGCCGTTCCATCTTGCCTCCCAATAGAGGTCTTCACACGAGAGCGCCTGTCGCCTCACTGCTCAGCACTGAACCGTTCCGGAGACACATGCGCCGTTCCTTTTTGAGCGCCACCGCCCGCCCCTCCGTCGAGCACCCGCACCGTTGGGGCTCCATGCTCACGAGCGAGGCGCCACGGCTCCGTCGTCGCCGCGAACTAACGGAGGCGCGACCGATCGATCCCCATCGTCCCGAAAGAACATGTACGAAGGCGCTCGCTCGGTGCTCAACTGGCCGAGCAGACCAGACGAGCGCGAAAAAATCTTTTTTGGCGCACGAAGTTCTGGTCGACAGCAAAAAATGAGAGCTCCTCCTCGAAAACCTGCCGCTTCTGAAGTTCTCTTTCTGCTGCTGCTCCTGTTAAAATCAGATCCAGTTGCACGCACACTTCCGCGGACTTTATAAATCGATAAACAAGGTGGGAACGGTCGCGCAGACGAGCGGTCGCGTGGGACGGCGAGCCCGGCCCTTGAGCTCACGCGCCGGTTCCTTCGAATATTCATGGAAAAGATAGCCCACGACAGCCGCGAGTGGTGTCGAAAGCCCTGGCGTGCTGCGGTCGACTCGCACGCCCGCTCCCTGTGTCGAGTCCGCCTCCGCGTCCGTCCTCCCCCATTCGGCGAGTCGGGCGGCTCACTTTCCAAGTTCCCGCGCCGGTCGCCGATCCTCTTCGCCGCTTCCTCCGCCTTCGGCATGGCTCCCTCCACCACTGGCCTCTTCCCCGTCGACGAGCTCGCGGCGGACCCCAAGACGCTGCGTCCGCAGTCGGCCCCTCGCTCGCGGCGGACAACGACCGTGCGCTTCCAGGATGACGAGCTCGCGTTCGCCATGCGGCGCAGCGAGCCGGCGCTGTCGCTGGGGGAGGACGAGCTGCGCGGCATCCCGCCGCCAGCGTCGCCCATCCGCCAGCGCGCACGCTCGACCGGCAGCCTCACGGACTCTTCCGAGAAGGCGAGGAGGCACCACCGCATCCGCATCTGCTACCAGGACGATGCCTACCGCCAGCGCTCCGAGGCGCTCGCCCGGAGCCTGATGACGGACGCGTCGTCGTCCGCGGCGGACCCGGGCAGCAACCGCGCGCTGCTCGCCAAGAAGGCGCTCAAGTACCGCAAGGTGTACGACCGCATGACGGGTGTGAACGTGCACGACCCGGAGTTCGACGTGTTTAAGTTCCTCGGCGTCGACTGGTGCAAGACCGCAAGCACCAAGGAGCGCGCGCTGCCCCAAGTCTAAGCGACGGCAGGCAGCATCCGCGACCAAGCCGCGTGCCGCGCTGCAGTTGGTCTCGATCTGCCGCCGCCAGGTCGACGAGGACGCCTATTTACGTTTTGTGTATGTCTGGTTTGTGCGTCCTTCAAAACATAGATACGAAATACTTGCATTTTAAAACAATTCAAATCTATATAAATGCCTATTTTATTCTCAACCCAATTCCAGCTTGATCCGCTCAGGCAGTGAGCTCTTCACAGTGAAACGGCGCGGCGAACCTCCGACGCTTCGAGTTTTGAGCTTCGAGCGTGGAGTGCTGCGCGGCACGGCAACCCGATGGAGCTGGCATCCACCTCAAGCGACGTCGACGCTGCTCAAGACACGCTCGATGAAGGGGAGGAGGACGCGGAGGAGGAGGAACGGCTGCGTGAGTGCTACCACGCGTTCCTGGCGCGTCGCGTGGCACGAGGTGGCCGCAGCATTCGCACTCGACGGGGATATGAACAGCTCCGCGCCAGCTATCAGATGCGTGTGCGCTTCCTTCTTGAGCAGGCTGCGCCAGGCGTGTCTGCTTCGGAAGGGTCAGACTGCTCGCTCAGAGACCTGGTCGGCCCTTATGTCGACCCGCGCGTGCTAAAGTTCGTGGCCGAGGAGTGCTGGCCGCTCGCTCACTTCGGATCGCGAGGCGCTAACAGCAACACTCGGGTGAATTCATCGCTGCGATGTCTCCAACTCGAGGATTGTCTCCTGACATGGTGCGATTTGCTTTGTTTCAGATTCCAGAGTGGCAAGAACTTGGGTCGTCGCGCTACTTCACCGTGATGGTGAACGCGCTGCTGTGGATGTTCCCGGGCCTCCCAACCATCGAGGTGCAAGAACTCATGGAGCGTGACTGGCAGAACGACCGAGATTTTGATCCCTACGGCAACGGAGGACTCAGTCTGGAAGGCTTTACTGTATCGCTCATTGACTTGGCCGTCGCCTGCACGGTAGGAACTCCACACTCGCTCTCGATCAAGAATGATCGTGATCTGACTGCGTGCTTTGACTGTCTAGAACGGCAATGTTGACAGATGCCTGGAGTTCTTGCGCCACCTCGTGGATCGACTTGAGACATCACTGCCTCTAGTTCACAGCGATCAGTTCAAATCACTACAAAACGAAGAGGCGGACAACACATCGCCGGTGTCATTGATATCAACGAAGCAATTGCGGTGGCGTACCATCCCGTTGGGCCAGCTTGTGCCCTGCAAACCTCAGCAGAAGCCACGATACTATGAACTCAAGGTCTGCACCATGCTACTCGGGTTCCGATCATTGCGCTGTCTCACAGCAGGCGAATGACCAAACAGGCGAAGGCGTCAGTATCACCGATGGTTCTCATGGTGTTAGCCGGAAAAGAGATGTAGGTATGCTCGGGTTGTATATTCATCCATGTGTTGAAGCGCTCCTAGTCATTGACTTGGTGCTGCGCTCCTTCAATCCCTCGTCTGCAGACCATGCGAGCTGCAGCTGAGCTCTAGCGCCAAACTGCTGGTCCGCGAGCGCGACAGTCGCACAAGTGTTCGCCGCAAGACAATCGCACTCAAGACGCATTTAGTTGAGATGGAGAAGCAGATCATGTGGACCCTCCGCGGCTTGGGTGGCGATCAGCCTTCGGTACTGCTCATTCCCAGCGCATCCATCAGCCAGCGATCGCTTTGGCTATACGGATGCTTGCGTCTTCTCGATAGTCACGAGCAAGAGTTGCATCATGGTACGGGTGAGGAATCGGCGAACTCAAACGGCACTCCATCATCCCTTTTTACCATGCACACGAGCATTCAGGAGCCGACATCGATCACGTACGGGAGTAACGAGAGCGTGTGCGGCCGCATCGACCGGCAAAGCACTCAGTTGTTCGTCTTGGACCATCGCCTGCGCCGTGACGCATTCGTAGTGACCCTCAAGACTTCGCTGCTACAAAGCACAAACTCGGGTGGTGGGGCTGGAGCCGCTGCTGTCGTCGCTCAGTCGCTGACAGCAACAACGCATATGGTTATTGACGACGAGCGCGCAAGCATGGCGATGACAAACAGCGAAGCAGATGGGCTGTCACCGCACACCTTTGTGTTTGTTATCAAGGACCAGAACGAGTTCGCCACTCCACGCTCCTCTGGTGTTCATCGGCAGACAGTCTCATTACCCCGTCAATGGTACTGCGCGATGAGGTACGACGATGCTCGCTCCGCTACTGCCATTGCCGTTCTCATCTAACATCGTGCGTGTCCGTGCCGTCATGACTGCCCGCGACAGCGCTGCGGACGAAGCCAAGCAAATTGTTGTCAAAGCGCCAACTAGTCCGGATCAAGTCGCTAGCGGACTGTACTATCTGTATATTTTCTCGCTGCACGGAGTCTACTACGAGGTCGTCTACGACAAGATGCCAGATGGCGACGAAGTGCCTACCAGTGATAGCGTGGCGGCTTACAGCGACACTCAAGCACTTCCCCAAGAGAGCCAATGCGGAGACGACTCCCCGTGTAGCGAACAGGATGAAGAAGCCAAAGAACTGTCTACCGAAGCGACGAATGGTCAGTTGACTGGGGTAGCTCTGCTTCGATGCCTACTAAAGTTGAGGGAGAAGCGCAAGAAGCAGGCTCAAGCTGAACCGCTGCCTGAATTCATCGGCGGCACCAAGTTCACCGGCACAAAATCTCTGACTGCAGCTGCTTCTTTGCGTGGCAAGGTGTGCGCCTGAATAAAGTCGCTTCATATCGAAGACACTTCGCACTAACGCATTGCTAATACGCGGAGCAGGTGCTCAAGGCACGCGAGCTGGCTCGGCAGGCACGGGTTGTCGAGCGCGAGAAGGCCTTCGCTAACAGCTTACTAGAGCTGATGACGAAGCATAGCACGACAACTAAGCGCAGTGGTCATCCGCCAACCAGCAACGGCAGCCCAGACAAGCTACTACCATGTAAACCCTCTTCGGTCAGCGCTGAAGGCTCAAAGAATGCCCTTGACACTCAAGTGAAGTTGCTCGCGTCATTCTTCCGGGAAATGGCTGTCTATATTCCTCCTGAGCCAGATGATCGCAGAGAAAGTGACACTGTCGATGCAAACCTGGTTGATCAGTTTAGAGAACTGTTCGAGCACGATACCAAGCTGCTCAACATATTGGATGAAGAGAAGTGGCTACCCGACGAGCATCGGTCGAAGCAAACACAGCCCAGCAGAGATGCAACGTCTGACAACGACGCAAGCGACGCAGAACCAGTGCACGCTGACTACATCAACACCGCGCGCTACATCGAGGAGCTGATGCGAGACGCAGTGCAGCAAGAGCAAGCGAAGAGTGTCTCCCTCGATACTGATGAACAACAAGAAGCATGCACGACAGATCCAATCCAGCACCTTCAGGCGTCATGGACCTACGCTCAACAACGCAGCCACGCTGAAATCCAACGCTCGAAATATAGTGAGACGCAGAGGCAGCAGCTTGAGGCCGTTCGACGTGGCGAGTGGATGAAGTCGCATTATGTGACGGATCTAGCTCCGCAAGCGCGTTTCGCTGCATCCAGCCCGATTCGGACACCTATGAGCCTATCAAAGCCCGCTTTCAACGCGGATAGCCAACGTTTACCGTGGAGTCCGATATGGGAAATCCCCAATAACACCGTTGAGAGCACAAGTGGGTGCTTCTCGCCCAAGCAACGAGAGCTATCGGCATGCGATGCCCCGCTTTCTCCAAAGCGTCCCCAGCATCGCCCGAAAACCACATCAACGACAGAGCGGGATACCAGATCAGGCGCAAGAATCAACGACGGAGAGAAAAAGCTGCGCTCTGCAGACGCCGAGGTGGCTGCCGCTTCTGCATCATTTGCGTATGTGAACCGACTGCGATTCGAGCGCGTGCGTACAGCTGGTTCCAGGCGACAGGATCGACAAATGCCCTCACGTCCGGAACAACCTTCACGCCCGACAACTAAAATAGCGCTTCAAAAGAGTCATGCATCACAGCCGCCAGCAAACCAGTCCAACAATGACACAGATCACATCGAATGCGACTTGAGCAATACGCTAGCAGAGTTGGATTACCCGACATCGATTCAACCTCTCCCTGAAAGCGACACGGAGTGCAAAGGAAAACCTCCCGATCTCAAGCCTCCATCGCCCGTCAAGTGTTCGACGGAGGTGACAAACGGCAAGACCGACGAGGTGTGCTCTCCGTCCGAGGCCACGCAGTCCAATCGGAAGAAGCGCGAGCGTCGCAAGACGATCAATAAGCGTGCCTCAAATATGCGACAACAAGTCAAGGAGTTACTCGCAATCTCCAAGGCGGTTACGGAATACAGTCGAACGACAGATTCGGCTGTTGAAGTCGGATTCTACCCAGCAACAGCAGA
>JAADYC010000832.1:0-12836 GCA_023338135.1 Phytopythium kandeliae
CGCCCCGCCCGCCCGTCCCGTCCCCGCGGCGCGCTCGCACTCTACGCGGCGCGTGTCCTCACGACGACTCCGGCGCGTCCTCGTCGCCCGCCTCGCCGTCCTCCTCGTCCGACAGCACAACCTCGAGCGTCTCGCCGCCAGCCGACAGGCGACCGCCGGCCGCCATGTCCTTGCCACCCGCGCTCGTGGGTGACGAAGGGTTCGCGCTGGCTGCGAGCGCGCTCGCCAGGTCCGCCTCGGGCTCCGACTCGTCCGTCGCGGGGCTCAAGTCTAGCACGCCCTTACTGTCGAAGACCCCCGTGCCTGTGCCCAGGGACGACGCCCCGGACGTGGACGACGCCAGCAGGTCCTCGTTGTCGTAGCCCATGTTGTAGTAAACCGTGTACGTCTCGAGCGCCTTCTGCTGGATCACCGGGTTCCAGTGCTCCTGCGACGCGCGCACAAGGAACGGCTTGACAATGTCGAACATGCCCTGCGCCAGCTTCTCGTACTCGTTCATGATGCGCAGGCACGCGGGCGAGCCCCAGCACGAGATGGCGCGCTCCGCCACCTGGAACTGGTCGCTCACCATGGCTCTGCCCAGCCGCCGCGCCAGCTTGAGCGAGATCGCATCGAAGTCCTCCTCGGCCAGGACGTGCTCGAGCAGTTCCTCGAACTCCACGATAAATATCACCTCCTTGAACGAGTTGCCGACCGGCCAGTACTTGAGCAGTCCGCGCACGATTGGCGTGAACAGGGAGTGGTCCTTCGACACGTACTGGATCATGCAGTACGCGAGCTGTTGGTGGTACGAGACGAACGCCGGGGTCGAGTGCAGCGGGATCAGCGCCTTCTCGAGCAGCACTACGTGCTCCTGCTTGATCGGGCATGCGAAGCCGTTCACGATGCTGCCCAGGATCTCCAGCAGCTCAGCCACCCCGTAGTGATTCGACGTCTCATAAATATACTCGTAAAACGCGTGCGCAATCTCCTTCCGGATGGCCGACCGACGCTGGGTGAGCTTGTAGTACAGTCGGTGCAGCACGCCCTTGAGCACCTGACGCTCCTTGAACGACGGCGTCTTGAACAGGCCCACGAGCTGCGCAATGAACCGCAGCGTGAAGAACTCCTTGCGCACGTGCTTCTCCAGCTTGTCGATGTGCTCGATGCACTTGAGCAGCAGGTCGTACGACGCCGACAGCAGACCCCACAGTTGCTCCTCCGTCGTGTACTCCGAGTACTTGTCGATCGGGTTGTCCATCAGCGCCGCCTCGTCCGGGTTGGGCTCTTCCACGAAGATGTTTCCGGGCGAGTTCGACTGCAGCACCGGGAACGGGCGGAAGATGTAGCACCCGACGACGTGCAGCAGCTCCAGGAAGAGCTGCGGGTCGTCCAGGATCATCGGCACCGTCTCGCAGTAGTTGTTCAGGTCGCACAGCGTCGTCAGGCGCTTCTCGTTCAGCTCAAACAGCTCCATGGTCGAGTACCGTGCGTCCTCCGGTCGAGGCAAGCAGAACGCGACCTTTTGCCGGAAGTAATACGTCCGCTTGTATGGCACGGCATCCTCGAGCGCCGGCGTGTTGAACAACTGCTCGATCGCGTCCGTGATGAGTAGCATCTTGCGGTCGGGCGTCGTCGGCATCGCGGCCGACGTCAGACTGCTCATCCAGACGTTCAGGTCAGCCTCGCTCTTGGCCATCAGGTAGATGGGACGGAAGCCCTGTTGCGGTCGCGCGTGGAGAGCGAATCAATACGCGAGGCAAGCGCGAGCACGGCAGCGATGGGCGGTGCGGCCACGAACCGGGTGGAGGATCTCGAAGCAGTTCGGCTTCTTGAATCGCGCCGCGTCGATCGGAGTGATCTTGACACCCTGATGTCGCCAGTCGATAGACCATTTATGGGAGAGAGAGAGAGAGAGAAACAGAGGGAAAGAGAGGGAAAGAGAGAGAGAGAGAGAGAGAGAGAGAAATGCATGTCGTGAGCGCCACGCGTCATCTAAACGGAGACGGAAGCTTGTAGCGTACCAGCAGCGGGATCACTCCGCGGGGATATGTGTCCTCGCCCGACTGTGTCGATCAATCAAGTGGCAGCGCCGCCGTCAAGTGTTAGAGCGTCTCGGGAAATGCCTCACAGATGCCTCCGCCGCAGTGGCGAGCGAGCAAGGGAGAGAGCGCGAGCACGAGTGCGTACCGTTCCCGAGACATAGTAGAACAGCGAGTGTCCCTTGAGCACCATGAGCCGCTTCTTCCACGTCTTGAAGTGGTTGGCCTGCTTGATGAGCACGCCCGACTTGGAGATCGGCGCCTGGAAGTCGTCCATGTACAAGGCGGCGTCGGCGTCGTGCTGCGTCGCGCCGTTGCCATTCGCCTGCTGCGAGCCGTTGCTCGAGAACGGGACGATGAGGCTCGGACGCTTGGACAGGATGCTCTGGTGCGCATCGGGCTGCTTGCTCGCGCCAGAGTGCTCGTCCGCGCCGCGCGAGAACGGGAGGTGCCCCGTGAAGCTGTGGTGCTTCGCCTGGGTGCCCACCGTGTCGGGGCTGCGCTGGTTGCTCGGCGTGCTGGCGCTCGTCCCGCCGGGGCTACTGCTCGTGCTGCCCGAGCTCTTGTAGGCGTTCTTGTCGTGCCGGCCGCCGGACCCAGCGAGCTGGCGGCCGCTGCCGATGGACGACACGAAGCTGCGGAAGAAGCCGTTCTTCTCGCCCTTGCCGCTGCCGCCGCGGTGGTCTCCGCGGAACGACATGGTCTCTTGTGACTGTCCGCCGGGAGGAGCCCGCCGAGCTTCCGCCGCGTGCGCGCGGACGTCCGGCGAGCGAGCTAGCGACCTGGCGCTACAGTGCCGCCAAGCGAGACCGCGATCGCGCGCGTCAGGCCGTGCGCGGGCCTAGAGAGCGAGCGCGGACGCGGGCGCGACCGACGATCGACGACCGGCCGTGCTGAATCGCGAGAGTGGCGCCGCTACGCGGTCGGTCCGTCCGTCCGTCCGGCGATGGCGCGAGCGGAGCAGGCGCGTCGAATCGCGCGCTGGCCTTTCTCGCTCGGCGTCTGCCGGTCCGTCACTCGGCCGGTCGGTCGGTCGGTCGGTCGGCGACGCGCAGACCTGGAGCGAGGCGAGCGCGCTGGTGCTCGCGTGGACCGGTCGAGGCGCCCGTGGAGGCTCCGCGCGCGTCGGGCAGGCGGCGGGGAGGGAGGTGCGAGCAGGCGAGCGAGCGAGCGAGCGACGCGCGAGGTAGCGCCGCCAATAGTGGGCGTTCGGCGGCGCGGCCGAGGGAGATATGAGGGCGGGCGAGTGTGACGGCGCGGGCGTGAGAAACCCTACATTTAGAGTTTCTCCCGCGGTTTTCGAGAAAATATAAAAACGTCGGCGCGCTGACTGACTCTCATGCGGGACTCGGCGCCGATACAAACGCCAAGGTGCGGGAGGGCGATGGCGGCTGCGGCCGGACGGCGTAGTCCTTCTTCCCGGATACTCCGACCGAGTGTAGCGTGGTTTATCGCGCACGAGGCTCCCCGCGCGTCGAGGGCGGCACTGATGGCTTTTTCATAAAAGGGGGCAGATTGGTAACAAAAGGGAGGAGGGGAAGGGGGTGCCGTAAGGTCAAGGAAAGCAGTCCACAGTGTGTCCCCAGCTTCTCCCGACGACTTGGAAATTGTAAGCAGCGAGCGGCCAAGTCGCGCGTGACTGCCCGAAGCAGGTGGTGGGTCCACCCCCGGTTCCGAAAAACGAACGCGCCGCCCAAACGATCGCGCCGCGGAGCGCCCAAACTAGCCCGCTTTAGGAGAACTGGAACTTCGGCTGGCTCGCGACCGTCTCGGGGCGGATGCCGTAGCACAGGTGGCTCTCGCAGAACTTGCGGGACAGCACGAGCTCGCCGCGCTGCCCCTTGACGCGCACGGCGACCTTGGTCGGCAGCCGCGTGTCGATCCACTGCAGCTCCAGCAGCACGTGCGGCGTGCCCAGCAGCGGGTAGTCCTCGCCGCCCAGCGTCTGCCGGTGCTGCAGCCGCTGGATCGCCTCGAGCGTCCACACGTACCGCTTGCCGAGCGCCAGCGGCAGCAGCACTCGGTGCCGCCGCCCGTCGCGCAAGTCCCGCAGATCCATCTCGGCCTCCCCCAACCGCTCGAGCCGCGCGAACGGGTCGTTGTTGTACACGACCACCTTGACCGTCGCCGTCGCCGTCGTCGCTGTCGTCGGGTTGCCGAGGACAGCACCCCCGGGGACGGATGCAGCAGCACTACCCCCGAGGGCACTGTTCTCGCCGAAGAGCTCCGACGCGTGAAGCGGCACGATGAGCTGCTCGTCCCACACCGGGTTGGCTGCGCGGCGCTTGATGCTCGTCGCGTGGCGGAAGACCGCGGCGCTCGCCGGCGCCGACTGCACGGTCACGACGCAGTAAGGGTCGACGGCTCCGCCGCGCGCCGCGCGCAGGTTCTGCGCCTCGGCGATGCGCAGGTGCATCTCGTTGGGCTGCGGCCGCACCGCGTTGCCCAGCCGGTCGCGCGCGTCGACGGCCGTGACGCTGGCCTCGAGCCAGCGGCCGAACTTGCGCGACGCCAACAGCACGGGCATACCCACCTCGAAGATCTTGACCGGCGTCGGGTCCATCAGCACGTGCCGCTCGCTGCTTGTGAGCCACACTTCGGCCTCAGTCTCATCGCCGCCACCACCGCCGACATTTGGGCTCGGCGCGTCGCCTAGCTTTCGCCCGGCGCTGAAGTTGACCTTGATGCGGCCGTTCTTGACCCACGACACGGTACCCTCGCGCCACTCGACCACCTTGGACGCCTCGGGCGCCTGGTTCAGCAGTGCGCGCGCACTCGGCTGGCTGCCAGTGACCGCGACCGTGGGCCGCCGGCGCCGCAGGTCTCTCCCGCCATCGCGAGCCGCTGTCGTGCCACCGCTGCCGGCCGAGCTGCTCATGCCGAGGTCCAAGTCGACCGAGAAGAGCACGTTCGGGTCTTCCGCGTCGTCCTCCTCGTCGCCCTCTCGACCCTGGTCGTCCCCGTTCAGCACGCGCGCGTCGGCGTCTGGCCGCTGCGGGTGTCGCATGGCCGAGGCGGCCGCGAGGTACCCAGCGGTCGGCGCCGGCGCCGGCGCCACGGCCACGCCCGAGAGCGACGCCGCACTCGGCGGCGAGGCGCCGGAGCTCACGAGGATGCTCTCGCCGATCATGCGCACCGACTTGCGCAGGTTGTGCCGGAGCTTGCGCGTGTGCGCGACGACCTTGAGCGCCGTCTCGTCCGAGATGTCGTTCTTCATGTAGTAGACGAGGAAGCAGACGGCGACACCGACGTTCTCGAGCGAGCAGAAGGCTGCCAGGCGCTGCGCCGCCGACAGACACGTGCCCGGGCCGTAGCGCGCCTCGGAGATGCGGCACTCGTCGAAAAAGGCGTCGAGCTGGCCGCTGACGTAGACGAAGAGCGCCGGTACGACGGCCTGCGCCACGAGGATCTCGAACACGAGGGCGTGGAACCAGGGTCCGATGCCGACGGTGCGCCGAGGCACCGGCCGCTTACAGTCGATCGCCATCTTGATGGCGTCGAAGCGCAGCGCGACTGTGTTGCGCGCGAACGAGCAGAAGCAGCAGAAGGGCCACACGACCGAGAACATGATGGTGTACGAGAACTGGATGGCCAGGTGCAGCAGGTCCCCGAACGGCGAGTACGTCCCCATGGACGACTCCTCCATGACACGGTCCGCCGTGTAGCGGTAGTTGCGGCACTGCCAATGGGTCACCAGCCGCAGCTTGAGTGCTCCTGTGTGGCCGCCGCCGCCGTCACCGTCGCTGCCACTGTTGCTGTTGCCGCTGCCTCCGCTGCCGCGCTCGTGGCCCATGGACGCGGTTGCCGTGTCCCAGAAGCCGCGCAAGGCGCCGCTGTCCTCGATGCTGCGCGTGATGCGGTCGACCCAGTCATAGCTCGTCATCTGGAACGGGTCCAGATCCTCGCGCGCGAGGTCGCCGCAGATCTCGCTCATGTGGTGCTCGTGCGACGAGATGCTCGAGAAGAGCTCGCGCACCGCGCCGTCCAGCTGCCGCGCGCCAACGGGCTCGCGCTCGGCCAGCGCGCGTCCGAGTTCCCGCCGGTCGACGCCGTCTGAGAGTGCGACCCATTGATCGACGTCGCTGAAGGCGATGGCGGCGGCGGCGCCGGCGCCGGTGTCATCCGCGTCGCTCGCTTCGACGCTGCGACTCGTGAACGAGTCCGTGTCGCGTGCGGCAGCGTCGCTCTGGCCGGCCGCCGCCGCCGCCTTGATACCCTTCTTGAGCGCGGTCGAGAGCTTCTCCTTGCGCACGTGGTACGAGTCTCTCGCGCGGATGATGGCTCGGCGCAGCAGGAAGGGCACGAAGGTGTTGATGAGCAGGTTGAGCGCCTGCGTGACGATCATGGGCGTGACGAAGGCTGAGTCCATGCTGATGAGCCCGTCGACCCAGTAGCGGCTGAAGCGGAAGTTGTAGTTGAGTGTGAAGACCCAGTTGTTGTCGACGCGCGTGCGGATGGCGTCCTGCACATCGGCGCCGTTGGGCACGTAGACGAAGGCGAGGAGGAAGAACCAGTAGAAGTAGCCGACCCAGTTGAAGAGGAAGATCTTCTGGATGCAGCGCGTCTCGCGCTCCTGCTCCGTCTGGTAGTTCTCCCAGCGGTTGAAGGCCAGCGCGATGGCCTCGAAGATGGCGAGGAAGACGATGTCGAGCGTTAGGCCGAGCACGATGCCCTGCACGAGCACGTAGAACCAGCGCGCGGTGCCGACGATGCCGCGCTCGGTCTCGAAGCAGCCGATGAGCGCGGCGTCGCACCGGTAGTAGCTGCGGTCGAACGCGCGCGGGTCGCAGTACTCGGCGCAGCTCGAGATGGCCTTCATGAAGAGGTACGTCTTGCCGCGGCCGAAGAGCTCGGCGCAGTGACTCTCGCAGCCGCCGCCGCCCTTGGCGTCCATGAACTCGGGGCATCGCGGGTCCGTGCACATGGGCGTCATGACGGCGATGATATACCACTGCACGTAGACGCCGACGAGGAGGAAGAGCAGCACGAGGCAGAGGAAGCAGAAGACGGCGAAGAAGGCGTACTTGGGCCACCGGCGGCGCGCGTCGAACGTCTTGACCTCGACGTAGTCGGGCGGCTCGCCCTCGGCCGCCACGTTGATCGTCTCGACGACGTAGTCGCGGAACTCGGGGTTCGGCTGCGCCACCTCCTTGGTGCCGAGCAGGTTCCACTCGGCCAGGAGCGAGTTCTGGTAGCGGCCCCAGCGCCGGAGGAAGGCGGGCGCCCAGACGAAGGCGACGCAGAGCCCGTAGACGCCGAGCGCCTTGAGGTACCAGCGGTAGTCGACCCAGCGCACGAAGACCCAGAGGAGGATGCCGGCGTTCGACGGGTACACGAGCGCGGCGTTGTAGAGGCGCACGAAGGCCATGTAGAAGGCGACGCGCAGGCCGAAGTAGTCCTTGAGGCGCAGGAGGAAGAGCCGGCGGTACGTGGCCGAGTGCTCGCCCTCTCCGCGCGCCCAGGCCGTGAGGATAAAGTCTGTGATGCTCGGGTCGTGCAGCGGGAAGACGTCTCGCACGACCGCGTCCTGGTTGTGCTCGACGCCGCGCAGGCCGGCGCCGGGCGGCTTGTCGGCCGCGCTGCGCGTGAGGATGGACGCGAAGGCCGCGATGCGGTCGGACGGCGTCATGGTCTCGCCGTGGTACTCGTAGTCGTCGCCGACGCTGCGCGTGTCCTCCTCCGCGTGGTGCTCGATGATGCGCTCCATCGTCATGAGCTTGTCCTCGCGCGCGAGCAGCCACAGCGGCGCGCTCAGCAGCAGCACGACGCTCTGCGCCGTGTTGCGCGTGTTGGCGAGCACCGTGACGTGCAGCCCCGCGCGCAGGAGGCCGAGCACGAGCTTCTCCTGCGCGTCCTGCGCCTCTCCGCCGCGCGCATTGTGCAGCACGAGCACGAACTCGTAGTCCATGCGTGGCCGCAGGTTGAGCATGCGCACGACGAGCTCCGGCAGCCAGACGCACTCGAGCGCGTCTGAGGTCGCGAGCACCGCGGCCTCGGTCTGCGGCTCGCGCTCGTCGCCCGCGACCGACACGCCGAAGTGCTCCTGGTACCCGAACTCGTCCGTCGGCGCCACGGCGTCCAGGCTGCCGTCTGTCGCCGGGAAGCGGCCGGCCGCGCCGGAGAGCACGACGTACAGCCCGTCGGCCGCGCGCTCGTCCGCTAGCACCACCTCGCCCGCGTCGTAGCAGCGCAGCTCGGACACGCGCACGAGCTGCGCCAGCTCGTGCTCGCTCAGCGCCGCGAACTCCTCCACGCCCGCGAGGAACTGCTTGCCCGCCTGGATGCGCGGGTCGCCCACGTCGATCTCCTCGGCCATGTCCGCGTCCGCGAGCCGCAGCGCACGGTGCAGCGCGCGCCGTAGCGCCAGCAACCCGCCGGCCGCGGCCTCGCTCGCCGGTCGCGGCCAGAGCGCCGACCAGCGGTGGCCGCTGCCGCCCCATTGCTCGCGCTCGTCGCCGGTCTCGGACGCGCTGCCGGCCGCGCCGTCGAGCGGATCCGCGCTGCTCATACTGCTGTCGCGGCCGCCGACCGCGTACGCGGCCGCGGACGGAGCCGCACCCATGTGCTGCCGCACCTGCGCGCGCAGTGCCTCCTCCTGGCTCTCGTTCAGCGTGTTGTGCCGCTTGCGGTAGATGCGCGGCGCGTCTCCGCGCGGAGGCGCCAGCAGCGGCAGCGCGCCGGTCGGCACCACGTGCGCCATGTCCAAGCCGGCGGCAGTCCGAGGACACGAGCGCGCGCGGATGGATCGCGTGCCAAGGGGAGCGAGGAACCGAGTGGGCGGGGCGTTTCGAGCGCACGCGCGCGCGCTGGCTGTGGGGTCGCGCCGCGCTAACTCGCGCTCGCTCGCGCGGGGTATAAATACCCGACGGCGACGCGACGGCGGCCAGGTCCATGCGCCTGGCACGGCCTCCGTCGCAGTGCGCGCACAGGAAGCGACGCATCGAGCGGCGCATTGACCAGCGCGTTCCCACCGCCGGCGCCACCGCCATGGACATGGATAGACCTTCAACGAGCGCTTTGGGTTCAAGTGGACAGAGTGTATGTGTATGACGATCGTCACAAGCATTCTGCTAGGAATGCTGGAGATCTGAAATGGTGTAAGCCACATCACAGTGCAAATCGAGATATCCGGACGATTTGTCCGGATGTGAGAACGAAGGCTGCAATCCGTCAGACTGTCGCTTAAGATGCGTCGCAACGTGTATCGAGATACGTCGCGTGGCAATGGCATTGCAGCGCCAAAACGGGCCGAAAGGCGGGCAGCGCACGCCAGCGCGGAGCAAGCGAGCGGCAGTTTCGACGCGCGGCATCTATCTATACTTTCCGTCTATATACGAACGCCGCCGCCGCCGCCACATCGCATGCCGCTGCCGACTCCTTCCAGTTCAGCCGTTGAGCTTGAATTGAAGTTGCTCGCTACGCATTCACCGCCTATCTTCCTTCACGCAGGTACGAACGTCATGCTGCCACCAGCGTTGGCATTCGGCACCGTGGCGATTCGCATGGCGTCGATCCAGTTCAGCACGCGTGGTGCCGTCTCCCCCCACGAGAAAACGCCTGCCTTTATCCTTGCGCAGACTGATTCATAATTCATAATCCAAGTCAAATTCGTCAGAATGTTCTGGGCGTTGCGAGGCAGCCGAAACTCGAGTGAACACGATCGAAAACCATCGCTTTCCGGAGAAAACGTTCGGAATTCGTGCACTTGCTTTCCTTTCTCCGGACAACGATTCGTGGCCAGCCAGCCAGCGCGGCGTGCCGGCGCGTTTGCCAACGCGGCCTGCCAATGTCCAACGGACAGATCGCTCGACGTCACGCGCTGCGGCGGCTGCTCAGCGGCTCGCTCCGCTGGCGCCAAGTGATTTGTCTCCGCTGTGGTGGTTTGAAGTGTGAAGCGACCTTTCACGATCTTTTTCTTGCTTCATTGCGGCTCGACGGGGATGGGTGCGTATACTTTGCTGCGTGAGACGTGAAGTTTCCGTGCGTTATCGCCAATCGACGCCCAGTTGGTCCAAGTGAAGGGTGGGGGCGACGGGGCGTCGACGCAAAGACACGCGCCGTGGAGCCAAAGATCGAAGAGCAGAAATAAACACTGCTCCGATATTGTGCCCGACTGCACACTGGATCGCGCGACCGACTGAATTCTAATGGTACCGATTCATATACGTGTCGGATAATTTGGTCGCGCAGCACTCCAACAGACACATCGTTGACAAAAAGAAAGATGTCTCGCCGCGACAGCTTTGTGCACCCGCAAGAAAGTATACGAGCTATTGTTCCCAGTCGGGCACACGACTGCTGTAAACAAAGAAACAACGGAGAAACGTGGCCGTTGGTGAGAGACGAACTTTTCGAGCGAGAAGGACAAGATCGCGTAGGGAGCGCCGCGCGACCGAAGCGGAGCACAACTGCGCCGACCCGCACGCCGCTTCTGGCACATGCGACCGAAACCGCCCGTCATCCACGCACCTTTGGGCCACACTCGCGCACACTCGCGCGACCAAAGGTCGTCGCCATCCCCATTCTTCCACCGCCACGAGTGTCAGTCGGCCAGTCAGACTCACTCGCCGACTTGCACCGCGCGCCGCAAGTCTCCGCCCGTCCGCCCCGTCCGCCGCTCGTCCGCTGCTCCGCCCGCTGCTGCGTCCGCTCGCCGTCTCCACCTGAATGCTCGCCGCGCTGCCGCCCATGCGCGCGAGTCTGGCCGACCGCCGGCCGCCGCCGCACGTGCGCGGCGTCGACTCACCGGCGCGCGAAGACGCAGCCGGTAGCCGCCCGCGGCGCGCGCGCTGCCGCTGGAGCGCGGCCGCCAAGCTGCCCAAGATGAACAACAGCGAGCGCGGCAAGTTCTACCGCAAAAAGTACAAGGACTACGAGCTGCAGCTCGAGCGAGACGTGCGCGCGCTGCGCACGCGCGTGCGCGAGCTCGCGCTGTTGGCCGAGCTCACGCGCCAGCTGCGCGACGGGTTGCGCGTGCTTGACGCCGCCGCCGCCGTCGCCGCCGCACTCGCGCGCCTGGAGGAGCTCAAGGCCGGCGCCGGCGCCGCCGACGCGCGCGACGCAGCGCTGGTCGAGTGGGTTGGCAGTGCCGAGGCGGCGCCGGCCGCCGTGGCCAGGGCGACGACAAGGACGACGGCGACGACGACGCGCTTCGAGCTCGAGGCGCTGCAGGCGCTGGGCAGCGCGGACGCGCCTGTGGTCGTCATCTCGGGCCGCGTACGCGTGCTCGCGCAGGCATCGGCACCGCCCGCGGACGGTGGCGAGGACGAGGAGCTCGCGGCTTACCCGTGCGCGTACCGCCTGCTCTTCTCGCCCGACTGCGCGCGCCACGAGCTGTTGGCGGACATGGGCGTCGCCGCGCCGCCGAGGCCGAGTGCGCGCTCGGAGGAGGCGCGCTCGGAGGTGGCGCGCGCGACCGCGGCGCTCGCGGCCGCGAGCTTGGCGCCGCGAGCTCGCGAGCCGCTCGGCCCGCGGCTGCCCGGCGTGCGGCAGCTGCTGCGCGTGGCGGCGCAGGCGCGCGCGCTCCGGGACGGCTACAGCAGCGCGGGTACGGCGGGCTCGGCCTCGCCCGCGACCTCGTCCTCGAGCTCGTCGTCGCCGACGGGCCGTCGCGGGCGGCTCGGCAAGCGTCCGCGCGCCATGACCATGGGTTTTATACTATCGTGATCGACCGACCCGCGTCTGTGTGTATATTACGGAACATGACTCTGCGAGTGTGCCTCGCCTCGCGCAAATGCCGAGGAAGTCGTCCTTGGAGCCGACGCTCCGTCATGCCAGTCCTCGTTTTGCTTGTGAAAGGGACCGGCTGTTAGCAACGACTGTGTTCTCACAGACTCGCCCCCATGTCACTGGGAGCACCCAGATGGATCTCTCTCTCTCTCTTTCTCTTTCTCTTCGGGTCACCCACTGGATGTGCTGAACGGTGATGAAGGTGGAGACTTGATCAGCTCCTGAACCGCTGTTGCAGACCCGGGGGACGCTCGGATAATCCCGCGAGCTGGCGCTGCAAGATCTTCAGCATGTTGTGCACCGCGTTCACGTCACGGTCCTCCGTCTTTCCGCATCCGCCGTGTTTCTTCAGGCAGTGCAGCACCTTGTGGACTGGGCACTTGCGCACAGCGCCGTCGCGGCAGACGCGCTCCTCTTGCTGGTTCTCGAGGTCGGCGACCACGCTGAACTCATGGTGCTTCTTGCTTGTGCGGTATTCGTAGACCATGGCGACTTCACAGGCGCGAGAGCCGCTGGAAGAACTCCTTGACTGAACCTGCCGGACTTTCTTGATCAGCTTCTTGTCGGCGAGGCCATAATCTTCGAATCCGACCACAGTGCACGACCCTGGAGGACCGGCGAGCTCGTAGCAGGCACGGTCGAGCTAACCACGGCGCAGCGAGGCACGGCGAATCGCGAACTAGCAGAAGAACAGGTCCATGAAGAGCTCCAGCAGCCGGCGGTCGTCCTCGAGCGAGAACTCGATGGCTCGGGTCAGTGCTGCTGTTCGATCGGACGAAGCCACTTGCTCGTTGGTAGCAAGACATCCGAAAGCGAGCCGCTTCTCCCCTCTGGTTGATGCCCGTGGTCATGTCGATCCTGCCGGGTCACCTCTTCGTGGCGGTCGCGACCCGCCAGGCAACCAAGGCTTCTCCCAACTGCATCGATTTCGCTTCCACGTGCCGCTGCTGTGGCGCTTCCAGCAAGCGGTCGAGACCAGAATGGAAGCCGTGCCGAACGAGAAAGGCGTTCGAGCTTTCATGTTGTTCCCGTGCTCGACCTCGTTCGACACGGCGCACATCGCGATCAACGCCAAGACGCTCTACA
>JAADYC010000833.1:0-12831 GCA_023338135.1 Phytopythium kandeliae
AAGCATGATGCGGAGTCCGCCAGCTCCTTCTTCCTTGTAGGTTTGCGCGATATCGTCGTCTCGTAGCTGCAGCACGCTCTGTTGGCTTCCTTGGGGTGATTCCGACTTGAAATGCTCGAGCACGATCTGGCTCGCCATCTGCGTCGCGCTCCGCGTTCCGCGCTCCGTTGCCGCTGCTGCCGCTCCCCGTCATCGGGTCGTCGGTATTCATGGTGTTTTCTGCGGCAGACGCACTGGAAGGCGAAGTCGCTTACGCTGCGGATGCGGCGCGGATCGAACGGCTGAGCAAGTGTCCGAGCGGCTCTGCTCTTGTTGCTTCGCTCGTGTTGTCCATGTCAGTCAGCGATTGTAGGAAGATGGAGTGGTATGTCCGAGTAGTAATGCCCTATACCTCGATGGAGCAAATAGTGGCTGCCGTATGTGTTCATTGTAGTGGGACAGACATCCACGCTCTCCTGAGCAGTCTTCCAGTCGTCGCTAACCGTCAAGATGCGCAACGAGGAGCGAACTGTGCGCGTTTACACGGTGGCGCACGAGTCGCGCTTCCTTGTCGTCCGCAACATACCAGCGGTCGGCGTGCTCGAGGACCTGCGCGCGCGCCTGAGTCTTTTCGGCAACGTGCTCGATTTCCGCGCGCTCGACCACCCGGACGACCGCGCGCACGCGCTCGGTCCGTTCCGCGGACAGGAGAGGCGCCAGCAAACGCCGCAAGGCGGAGCTGGCGCTTCCGACCGTCTCAGTGGCGACGAGGAGGAGGAGGAGCGCTTCACAGACGTAGTCTGGGTTGAGTACGAGACTGTCAACAACGCGCGGCACGCCAAGGCACGCGCGGGTCGGAAACCCTTCTTCGGCAGCATGCTGCGCCTTTCGTACGCGCCACAGGACGAGACTCCACACGACACGGCGCTGAAACTCGCGCAGCGGCGGGAGCTGCTACTGAGGCGGGCGAGGCGGGCGAACGCAGACGGACTGCGTCGCGGCGATCGGCGGCACGTGGTGAGATCAGAAACGACGAGGGACGAGACGTGCATCGGACCACAGCTCCCGCCTCTGCCCCCTCCGAGAGGAGCGCACCACAGCTACGCGCATCTGCACTCACCGGAGCCGTCACAGCCGCCAAGCGCCAAGCGCCGCTGTATTTAACGCCAAAACATGATCAAGAGGTCGAGGAGAAACTCGGCGGGGCAGGGACAGAATGATGGGGACTCCAGTCCATGATGAGTAAAACTGAAGATCGAGTAGAAGCTGCGGCGGCTACACAAGCTGCTTGAACTGCCGCCGCATGGAGCGGATGAAGAGTGGGAGATCCCCACCGCGGTTGAGCTCGCCCACGAGGTCCTCGAGCGCCATGATCGTCTCGCTGCACCTGTCGACTGCGATGCATGTCCGCAACGACAGCGAATGTGAGATTTCTGGATCGACGCAAACCAAGGAAGGGTCTCACAGCAGCGCACCGATAAAACGATCCGTGTCTTGGTCGATCGTCATTCGGAACGAGAACTCGCGTGGCGGGTTCTCGGGATCGATCTGCGTGAACCTCACGACCACTCGACCGGCTGCGAGGCATCGCACGCGAGGGTTAGCAGGACAAGCGAAGGCAACGTGACAACCTGTCGCGTCCACCTCGGACCTCCAGAGAGCTCGAAGAAGAGTCCGAGCTTCCGGTACATGTCGATGCCGCGCTTGAGCTCATCGAGCTGGCGCTCCTGATGCAGCCGCAGCTGTCCCGACTCTGTGGGCAGCGCGTCGGTCGTTAGCGGCAGTGAGTCGCTGTGGGGGAACCGCGAGCGGAGCACCGGGCGAACCTTCGAGGAGCTCCCGCACGCGCGTATCCTCCTGCAGGTTCCGGCTGAAGAGTTCTTTCACGACGGGCTCCCTCTTGCTTTTCTCCGCCTGTCGTAAGCCAGCAAAGGTATGGGTTAATCGGTGCTCGTGTCTTCACTCTCCGATTCGTACGAGTCTCGCACCTGCAGCACCTCGATTTCCACCTCGTGGGCCTTCACCTCGCGCTCCTTCTCTTGGACGTCTGCACCAATGCAGACACCACGCACGTAGGTATCCCGTCCAGACGTCGAGACCGCTGTCATGGTCCTCCAGACGCACCGGCGGCTACTTGCTTGTGCACATGCTGCAGCGCTTCGCGCTGGCGCTGTGCGTCGTTGGTCTGCCGCGCGTTCTCCTGCGCCTGCGCCTCGTCGTCGCGCTTCTCGGCGAGCAGCTGCTGCTTCTGCGCCTCCACCCAGGCCTCCACTTCCTCTCGCGCGCGCAGATTGGCGCGCACCAGGCCCTCGGTCTCCATCGGCGCCGGTGTCGCCATGGCCGCGCTGCTCGCCGATGCCAATGCTGGTGCTGATGACGAGAGTGTTTTCGCGCTCTTGGTTTTCAAATCCGCATATAGTGTGAACAACACCACGCATTTCAACTATTGCCCTTGGAGTGAGTGGTCCACATTCATCTCAAGTTGCGCACGAAAAGGCGTCAGCGTTTCCTCACGCGAGCAACCGACTGGGTGCATGGTGGCATGGAGCGATGAGGCACGCGCGGCCTCATCCTGGCGATGCAGCAACGGCGCCGCTTCGCCTCGCGTGTTTGCAATACGCTTAGCTGGTGCAGAGCGGCAGCCGACGGACGTTTGCGCCTCTCGAGGGCATTGCGTGCGTGCGCTCACACGGAAGGTTCGCGGCAGGACGGGCAGCGGCGCCGCTTCACATGGCGATCAGGCAGGACGAGGGCCGTTGGAAACCCCTCACGACGCTCGTGCCCCTTCCCACGGAGTTTGCGCCTATGAGCAGTGCCTTGAGATGGGCAGAGCGCTGGAGCCATCTCCATCAACTGACCACGCGAGCGTTGAGCATGGATGGAGCCGTTTGCGGCTCGGAGCTTGATCTCATTGCGCATTGCAGTCGACGAGTCCAAATTTCACAGTTGGTGCCTCGCTCTCTGCAAAATTCCTTCCGCGCCTCTTGAGACCTTCTGTCAACCGTCAGCGGCGACGAATGGGACCCGATCGGCTCCAAGCCGACCGATCGGGCGTCGATGGCTAGTGCCACTCGCCATTTCGCCAGCAACCACGCAAGTCCGAGTCAGCCCAGCAGCCATTCGCTCCGTACACCAGCAAGAATGAAGCTTCTGATCGCCACGCTACTTGCTGCGACTGCCGCCGTTGCGAATGGGAGGCTTAGCGTTATGCGCATGGCTGAAGACACTGAAGTTGGCAGCGACATGGGCTCGTACGACGGCTCCGGGTCGTACTCGGGCTCTGGCTACGATGACGTCGGCTCAGGCTCAAACTCGAGCCATGGCGTGGACCCGCAAGTCGGTGACTCGTCCAACTCGGCCGTCGCGGTCTGGACCACCGCCGGCGCGGCGCTCGCGACCACCTCTGCCGTCGTGCTCCTCCTGTAAACGCGTCCGAAGCTCGAAGGACGTGGTCGGCCATCTTTACTGGCTAGAGGAATCGAATGCTGGCACCTGTCGCCACTGTATGTATTGGAAGCCTAGCGGACACTGGCACTGCCAGGGACAAAGGGTAGCACGCGCCTCTCCGTTCCGTCGTGGATAATAGAGCACGTCTTGCGCCTTCGATTCGTGTTTCTCACGTCGCGAGCATCTCCTAGCCAAAGAGATTCGGCTCTACGCGTGCCCGTGCCAGCCTTGGAATAAGCCACGACGCGCTGAGTTCGATCCGCTTGGCGCAGCCTGGAAGTCGATCACCGGCTCCTTCAGCTTGAGCTCAATCCGCATCATGGGCACTGTTGCCGCGGTCGCCGGAGTAGGGGCTGTCGTCGATTGTCGAGGCAATCGACGAGGGACTCTCGGCGCCGTCGGACGCATTAGCAGTGGCAACACAACTCGCTCCGTCTCCACCGGCGCGCTCTTCAAATCTGGTCTGCTACTGTACTGGACGAGAGCAGGGAGTTTGCCGCTCCACTCGTCGCCATCACTTGCCGGTTGGTCTTCTCCCTCGCTCTCTTCGCTCCCGTCTCCTTCGCCGACCGTCGTGATCAAGGTGTCGCGTGCGCGCAGATTGTAGTCGCGGTAGACGCGCTGAATGCGCTCCGCGGATCGGTTCACACGCTCTAGATCTTTCCGGAAGCGGAGCCGGCGCGCTTCCTGGCGGACGAGGAACGTCCGAATGCTCGATTGGATCGTGATGGCGCTCACAGCCGCAATGTGAGCCTTCTTCTCCTGTTTGAGAGCATCCGCGGTTCGCTGAGCTAGCTGAGAGCGAACAATTGACTGGATTCGGATCGCGGCTGCCGTCTCCTTAACCTCCAGTGCAAGTTGCTCACGTCGCTGCTGCTCCATCATTCTTGCCCGGTAGCGGCGACGGTCAGCACCGAGCTGTCGCAAGCGTTCCACCTCTTCACTCCTCCTCGCAGACGCATCGTCGGCTTCCTGAGCTTTGAACTCGAGCATCGACTGGATCTGTGCCTGTGCGACGGCCACGACAGTTACAGACCGCCGATGGCGCTGCCGTCGCTTGTATCGACGAAAGATGAGCGCAATCGTACGCGCCGCCCACATCCGCTGATGCCGCAGCTCGCAGCGGCGCCTCAGCGCATCCCGGAACCGCAGCCTCACCTTGTACCCGCGGTATATGCGCTGGATGCTCACCGCGCTCGCTTTGATGCGGCCAACCAAGTCCGCCAGGCTCTGAAGCACATTGCCGCGGGCTTGATACGCTCGAAACTGTCTCTGAATAACGCTGGCAAGTCGGTCTTCTCTGCGGAATCTTGGGACGGGCGGCTTTCTCACGAGAATCTTGCCTTGCAGTCGGTTTCTCTTGGCTCCCACGGCTCGTCCAGGAGCGCAAGCAACGACGAATTCGCGAGTTTCGCACTGCAACGCCGCCTCAATCAAGGCGCGACGCCGCTGGAGCTCGCCGTGCAGTCGGCGAGTGCTCACACGCAGTCGACCGCCGCCTCGTGCATTCACCCCAGCAGTAGCAGCACCTTCTGCAGTATTGGCGACCCGATCTGCCCTACTATCCTCACTGGCATTTCCTGACATGGCGCAGTCGGTCGCGTCCTGCTGGCGATGACGAAGCTGCTGTCTCAGCTTCTCCACATGAGGAGACTGCTCTGCTATCAGCGTTGACAGCTGCTCGTCGACGCCTCCCGCCGCCTTGATTGCGAGAAACGGGTTGTAAGAGTGTTGGAGTCGCAGAGCATCCTGGTCGCGCCGTTTGTCGTCGAGTTTCTCAAGCTCCAGCTCATGACGAATGAGTCTCAAGCACGAGCGCCATCGCGATAGATCTCCCGGTGTGAAATACTGCGCCTGCTCTGCAGTCTCGGTGGAAGGATCAAACAACCCCGGAGCGGCGGTCATGAGTGCAAAGTACAGATGCTGATCAGGCGCGGGAACATCCATGAAAGGCTGGGATGCAGAAACTTCGGAAGACCCGACTACTGACGCGACCTTATCGGTCAAGAAGGTCTTGGATGGCGGCGCGGCGACATCTCCTGCCTCTTGCTGCTCCTTTTGAAGAGCACGAAGCGCTGACGACGGGAGTAACAGCGCGTTGAACTCGGCATCAGCTCCGAGTAGACACGAGATCGCAGTCGAGCGAAATAGAGTGCGAGCGTCCGCCTGGAGATGGAGTATGTAGTTGGGCACCTTGCCATACTTCCACGGAAACCGCATCAGCTCCTCAACGTTGCTGCAAAAGCGGCGCCGACGGTGAAGGCTTCTCCACTCTGCCACGCCCTCGACGACGCCCGCGGTCGCTGTTCGAACGGTGCCAATCAGTGATCCGATCTGCCTCAACCGTTGTCGGATCTTCTCTGTCAACTTGTCGACAGCAACCGATAGCGTCTCGACATTGTGCTTTAGAGAAGCAACAGCTGCGGCTTGACTCTGAGCCTGTGAACCAGATTCGGGCTGCGAAAGCGCTAGCAAACGAGATGATCCCTGTCGGAGACGAAGCATTCGAGCAGCCCCAGAAGCCGCAGCAGCCTCTGCTGACTTCTTCGCCTCAACAGCCTCGATGAGCTCCGCCGCAATTTCATCAAATACCGTGGCAGCCTCGCTGAGCTGGCGCAGACTGTGCTCTCGAGTCATGATGTCTTTGGTGATCTGCAGTTCACACAGCACGAGTGCGGACGAGCGATCGGGACGCCAATGCGACATGGAGCCAATCGCTGGTGGGAGATGGTGCTGGCTGGGCGAAGGCGGAGCTTCGGGCGACTTCGCGGCCCAAACACCGCCAGCGCCTGGGTAAGGTGATGGTAGAGCGAGTGGGGCCGACAGATTGAGATCCGTTGACAGTGTCGAATGCTTAAGAGCACCGCTACTGGTCATGCAGCCGTCGTCCTCTACTTCCGCTGCGTCGTCCGACTGGTTGCTCGGTATCTCTCGACGAAATCGCGTGATTCGCGAGAGGCTTAGTCCTTGTCTGGCTGGAACCACGAGCGTCCGCGGCCTGCTTGCAGTTCCTGCGCGAATGCCGCCTGTGTGCCCAGTTCGTTCCTCCCTCGAAATCTTGGGACGAGCTCGCAGTCGTAAGACAACGCCATTCTCATTCTCATTTGTGTCGCGATCGGCGCCCGAGTCTTCTCGCTCCTTGTCGCTATCGACATCGTTGTGGAATTCAATACCGCGCGCAGGAGATCCTGACAGACGTCCAAGACTGCCTGACTTGGTGCATGCTTGTGCTTTCTTCTTTTGTTCAACCTGATGAGCCATGTGCGTCTTGTAAGAGTTTTCACGTGCTCTCTGAGCATCATACTCGCGCGCGAGACCTCTCGCAAGTGTGTTCCGCTTGATGAAGCGTCGAGAAGATGTATTCAGTTGCCTTGACTTGATCTCTCCTGGACTGGAGCTCGCATTCCCTTCCGCCGGATCGAGCACACCATCAAACGAAGCTCCAGGAAGATGCAGCACAGCCCGGCTCGACATTGCCGCGGCTAGAGAGCAGAGCCGCCAGCAATCAAAAGCTGCTGTTCTTCACTCAGCCTGCATGCACCAACGCAACATGCGAATCCAACCCAGCTACCCAAGATAGCAATAATAGACCGTGCCAACTTTAGCCTCCTGCTCACATGACCGAAATCGAGGCGCGTCACGTCACGATCGCCAACCGAGGTCACAAATGATGGCAATGTGATCCGACGGGAGCTTCGACGAAGGGAGAGCTACTTCTTCGGCTGCTTCGGCTGCCGTGAAGAACGGGAACACATTGCAAACCCGCAGTCGGTCGTCATCCACAAAGACGTAGTCCAGAGTCCCGACGAACGTCCCTGCAAAATTAGTGAACTCGGGGATGCCGCATCCGCTGACGAGATGCAACGGATTCTCGATGCGGCAGGGTTCAGTTTGCGTTTGCGCGCGTGCTGAGTTCTTCTCGGGATCGCTTCGACTCTCATAAGATGGAGTCCGAGTCCACCGAAACCTTGGAGCCGACTGCCAGTGTGCATGGCTCGAGTCGGCGACGCCGTTCAACAGAAATTCCACGGATATCGTTCCCGGAAACGAGTTGAAGTCGCCGCACATGACAACTGCGGGGTTGAGCCCCGACTGCTCCGCTTCTTCCCTTCGTCCGTTCAACTCGCGGACTAGCGCTACCGTTTGAACCAAACGGATCATATGCGAATCCTCACGGTAAAAGAGGTGAGTGTTCGAGACGATCACGCGCCGTCTGGTACTCGTGTTGACTGCTGGCTCGAGCTCGAGAATCTGGGCGATGGAAGGAGCTCGGGCGACGCCTTTGGCTACCTCTGGGAATGCGACGAGCAGCGCACTCACGGATGGATCGGACGACGTCTTGGCCGCTCTCGCAATGTCGAGGGTGTACTCCTTTCGAACGCGGAAGGCATCGAGACGCACAAATGTGGCGCAGCCTTCGAGCGTTGTACCGGTCTTCCCAGAGTAGAACGCGTGGAATCCAATCGCCTTCATCATCGGCTCGAAGAACTCGGAGAAGATTTGCTCCCCAACCTCTTGCAGGCAGACGACGTCCGCATTGGACTCGTGGATCTCTTGAAACACGAGCTGCGAGCGATATGTTTCTCTCATAGCTGACGACTTTGCGTACGGGAACAAGTTCCGCTGCGAGCGGACCGATGTCGTGTACCCATCGAACAGCACGTTGTAGCTCATGACCCGGAAGCCGTCGGCGCTAGCCTGACGCGCCGCGGCGCGCGTTGCCCCCATCTCTCTCCGCATTTTGAAGGATCGGCCGCTGCGATCTGGGCCGGACACGACCGCCGTGGTCACCACACTCATTTGGCTGTCCTTGACATATGGCGAGAGCGCGGCGGGGGCTGTGCACTCCACGCGGAATCGGCAGCCGACGTCGGCGTTTGAGGGCGTGTGGCGTTGGGAGGAGCAGCACAGATCGCCCTCTCCGCTCTCATCCGCCGCATCACGCTTGATACGGAACCATCGCCATGTGCAGTCATCAGGGCCGCAACACTCGGTCCGAGCGATCGGAATCACCGGGATGCCTGCGAGCAGCGGCTCGATAACGCTCAGCTTCGCCACAAGCGGCTGGTTCAGCACTACCTCAAGCTCTTCGTCCCCGATGGCGATCTTCGCGGTTTTCGCTAGAGCCTCGCTTATAGTGGCACTTTTGCCATCTATCTCGACCCCGTTTTCATCGAGAAACCGCACCGCAAAGTCGCGCCACGCAGCATCTCGGCTCGATTCGCCGGCGTGCGACGGCACTTCGGCTGCTGACGTTTCGGCGTTCTGCTCGCTCTCGGCCTTCTTCTTCTTCTTCTTCTTCTTCTTCTTCTTTGCGGACGCGTATTCCCGTGCGCTGCGGGTGTTTTCCGGTGCGACACCGGCGGCCGTCGCGGCCAGCAGCTGCAGTCGATGGCGGATCTTGTCCAATTTCTCGTCCGTCGGCCGGAAGAACGACCGGAGCGCGCCGCCCACGTGCAGCCACAGCCGCACGTGGTGCTCACCTGGTTGAAACCGCACGTGCGCTACCTTGGCGCCTCCGTCGCCGCCTGCCCCGCGCTCCGCTCCTCGGAACTCGAGCGGATCGGCCATGCCGCGTCCTTCCAGCGACAGTAGACGAACAGCTTCTCGTTCCGCCGCTGCTTTGACATGCACCACCAACGAGTTGTCCCTCGTGGAACGATCCGACGAGGGATCGCGTCCCGAATTGAAATCCCCACGAAAGACTTGGCACAGCTGGGTCTGCATGCGGAAGCGCTCATGTCCGCGAGCAGCACCAGCATGGCGCTCGTTCCCCCGTGCGTCTGCGCTTCTTCGCGCTGCGCTTGCGGCGTCTGTCGACTATCGATCCTCGCTTCTGTCGCCGCCTCTGACGCGCTGCATGCTCTGATATCCCACCCAGACAGCCGCCGGCAGTCGTCGTCGTGCTCGACGGCGCGAACGTCGCGCGCCAGAAAGATGGCGTCACATGCATCCCGAAGCTGGCGGCGGCCATCAACTACTTCCGCTCGAGCGCGTGCGCCGGCGGCAGGTTCCCGGTCAAGTGCGTGGCGTTCGTGCCCAACTTTTGGCTACACGCCAAGCCCGGCGGCAGCGGTTCGCGCGAGACCGACGAGTTGCCGGCGGAGGACCGAGCGCTGCTGCAGCGGCTCGTGGACGACGACCGCGTGACGCTCACGCCGTCGCAGGCGCACGACGACTTTTACGTGATCGACTACGCCGTCAAGTACGACGGGTTCATTGTCACGAACGATATGTTCCGCGATCACGTCGCCGACAAGGTGCGGGCGGCGTGGGCCGATGGCGGCGGCGCACGGACTCTCGCGGGCTGACAGCGCTCGCCTGTGTATGCGGTCGCCAGCGCGTGTTCCACGGTCAGCGGCTCACGAGGACGTGGGTGAAGGACCACTGCATCGACTTCACGTTCGTGGGGCCCGAGTTCATGCCGAACCCGACGGCAATGGCGAGGGTCTTTGCGTTCGACCCGACCACTGTGTCGATGGCTCCCGCTCCCGTGTCGCCGACCGCCGCGAAGACCCGTGTGAAGGGGGGTATTGGCCGCTCGCTGTTTACGGAAGGGGAAGCGGCGGCTGCCGAGGCCGCTAGGGAGGAAGACGCCGGCGGTGAGCAGGACGACATGGACGTTGACGGCGCGAGGCGGAAGAAGCACATCGACCTGTCGGAAGTCACGCACTATCGGCTCCCGCGCGATCTGCTGCCGGTGCTGCACGGCCAAGACGGCGACACCATGGACAAGTTCCAGGAGTTTACCGGCACGTACATTGTGCTGCCGTCGATCGCGTCGGTCGCGAGCGTCGGAGCGGCCGGCGCGGTCACCCTCTCGATCTACGGGTAGGTCCCTTGACGGCGCCACCCGGCTCGACTGGCGGCTGACGAGCCATTGCGCCTGCATCGCAGACCCGAGTCGAACCGGCAGCGCGCTGTCGCGCAGTTCGACCAGCTGCTCGCAAGTTACCAGGCTGCCACGTACCAGAGCGCGCAGGAGGTAGCGACGCGCTACTATCATCATCAGCAACAGCAGCAGCAGCAGCTCTACCAACCGCAGCAGTTCGTGCAGCACCCAAGCGGGCACGCTCTCGCGCACGGAGGAGGGTACGTGTCCGTGCCGCCCACCATGCGCTCTGGCCCCAGCGGCGGCGCGCCGGACGATCAGATGATGGACGTTGATTCGTGAGGAGCAAGGCGTGAGGACGCTGCTTTGTATCTCTCGGCGTTGCAATGCAGCCCGCTCGAAGCGCTAGACCGGCTGCCTCGAGCGAGAGGTGAAGGGACGACCGCCGTCAGCAGAGCGCCGTGCGCAGTCTGGCCGTCTGCGTGTCTATTTCCACTTGCGCTTGTACTCGTCGTTGTCGACGACTCCGAACTGGTGCGCCTCGCCCTGCCGCCGCAGTCAGCACAGCACGGCGGCCACGTCAGTGCGGCTGGCAACGACGGATGTGTGTGGCCTGCGCATGGCGCACGCACCCGCTTCTCCTCTGTCCATCCGTGTGCATCCATCTCCTTCCGCCGCTTGCCGCCCTTCTGGAACCCGCGCCAGTTGCTCACGCGGTGCTCGCGCCGGTCCTCCTCCGCCCACGAGCGCTCGCGCTTGAATGAGTCCGTCAACTGCCGCGTCGCGTCGACGGATCGTCCGTCAGTCCTCTCGGCCCGGGAACCGCCATCAGCGTCCAGACGCGAGAGCCGCGAGCGACCGCACGCACCTCCTTTTGTTCCTTATCGAGCTGCTCGGCCTCGCGCCGCCGCAGCGCCGCCTCGCGCGTCTCGATGTTGCGTTTGCGGTTCTCGATCTCCGCGAACGCGCGCAGCACAGCCTTCTCGATCTCTTCCTCACGCTCGCCCAGAGCGCTCTCCTTGACGCCCTTCTTGAGCTTGGCACGCCGCTCCTTGTCCACCCTCTCGATTGCGTTCTCGATCGTGCGGATGGCGACCTTGCGCCGGTCTTCCTGCAGGATCAGGTTGTACGCCTTCTTGACCTCTGCGGCCGCCGCGGCACGTCCAACTCGAGTGAGACCGCGGAACACGGCGCACTGACGCGAGAGCGCGAGTCCGCACGCACCTTCGAACGCCTCGCGGGCCTTCGGGTGGCGGCATTTGTCGGGGTGGATCATGGCCGAGATCTGCGGGCAGCAGTCGCAGCGACAAGCGTCAATGCATCCGCTCCCTCGTCGCGACGGCACACAGCGGGCCGCGCGCCACGGACCTTGCGGTAGTGTTGCTTCATGTCCTCCTCCGTCGCGTCCGTGTCGAGCATGAGCACGCGGAACGGGTTGAGGTTGATCCACGCAAAGTGAGGCTGCAGCAGCCGCTCGACCTGTCCCTCGGCATTGCCAAAGTCCACGGGCGGCTTCTCCTTGCGCTCCTCCGATGGCGCGTCTTTCTTGACGCAGTTGGCGCTCTCCTCGATCTCCTGCACCTCCGACATGAAGGCGGCGAGCAGGTCGTCCTCCGTCTTGGGACCCGCCGCCTTGGCCGCCTCGGCCGCGCGCTGCTGCCGCTGCCGCTCGCGCTCCTCCGCCGCGCTCCGCTCCTCCTCTGCCTTGCGCAGCCGCTCCTGCTCCTTGGCGTGCTCGCGCAGGCGCTGAGAGTGCGCCTGTCCGGCCGCGTACGCCTCCTCGGCCGCTTGCATGAGCGATGCGTTGTCTGGGTCGAGTGCCAGCCCCTCGTTGTACGTGGCGCGCGCCGCGTCGAAGCGCAGCAGCGCGTGCTCGGCCGCACCCTTGCGGCTGTATCCCTTCCACCATTCCGGCCGCAGCGCGATGCACCGCTCGGCGTCCTTGAGCGCCTTTCCGCGTGCGTCGCCCATGGCCAGGAACGCCGCCGACCGGTTGCTGTAATACACCGCGTTGTCCGGATCCAGTTCGATGGCGCGCGAGTACATCTCCACTGCCTGCGCGAAGTCCTTGGCCGCCAGCAGACGGTTGCCCTCCGCCTTGAAGCTCTCGGCCTGCGCCGCCGCCTCGGCCGTCACCTCGCCCGCTGCGTCCGCCATGTCGCCGACCAAATGGCGCGGCTTCCAGAACGACCAGACGTACTTTATTGACTTTCTAAATTGGTTCGAAATCCTCTATATTACCAACACGACATCCAATTAATAGTCATCACATCCATTTTCAAAAGTTGGAGCCACGTTGATGATTGATGTGGCAGTTGGTGCGGCGGCTTCGCCTTCCAGTGCGTCTGCCACAGAAAACACCATGAATACCGACGACCCGATGACGGGGAGCGGCAGCAGCGGCAACGGAGCGCGGAGCGCGGAGCGCGACACAGATGGCGAGCCAGATCGTGCTCGAGCATTTCAAGTCGGAATCACCCCAAGGAAGCCAACAGAGCGTGCTGCAGCTACGAGACGACGATATCGCGCAAACCTACAAGGAAGAAGGAGCTGGCGGACTCCGCATCATGCTT
>JAADYC010000834.1:0-12821 GCA_023338135.1 Phytopythium kandeliae
GGCGAGATGTGGCAACAGGGTGGCGACAAGGAGCAGATCGAGAAGATGACGGCGCTAGCCGACATGAAGATGAAGAAGGCGGCCCAGACGTACCGCAACATGGACAAGCTGCGTGTCAAGACCCGTGTGCTGCAGTCCATGCACCCGCGGCCGTCGGCGCACGGCGGCGGGTTATTTCTCGCCGGCAACGATCTCGAGTCACTCGAGGATGTGGAGGACGAGCGTGCAGGTCCGACCTCGAGCGCCGAGACGGTGGAGGTGCTGCCGACCATCGCCGAGGCGTGCGACGACGACTCAGCGCATCGCGAGCATAGCTACCACGCGTACCCGACGGCCGACTGGCACGCGCTGCAGTCGCCTGGAAGGGGGTACGACGAGCACGTGCCGCTGCGGTCGCTGGACGAGCAGGAGCGCGGCGACGCGCCGCCCTCGCGGCTGGAAGATGAGCAGCTGCGGCGGCTCTCGGACCGCGTGGACGCGTGGGAGCGCCGCGTGCTCGCGCGCATGAGCGAGCTAGAGACGGCGATGGACCGGCTGATGGCGCTGCGGCCGCGCCGCCGGGCCGCGGCGCCGTGAGGGCGTGCGTGTCGTCGGTGGCGCGCCTTGGACGCGATCGGCGCTGAACCGAGCGGGCGTTGTCGTCGTTTTGTCGCCGTGGCTGGATTGCCGGCGCCGTGATGATGGCTTCGAGCGGCTCTGGATTTGTTGATGCCCCACTGTTTGTATTTTCGCCAATCCTATACCTCCTTCGACCAATTTCCACCAACCCGACGAGGCGTTGAGGAACGCTGCTCCGAGGCGAAGGAAAAATCCAACCAAGAAGGAAGGTCGGCGTGGTCGGCATGGACAGCTTGGTTAGTCGATCGTTTCGGGCGGTCGATCTCTCACTCGCTCGCTCGCTCGCTCGCTCGTTCTTCGCTGGCGATCGGCGTGCCAATGGCGGTGGTCGGCACGGGATCGGCCCCGGCAACAGCAGCCAGTCAGCACCGATGGGATCTCGTGCGCTGTGCAGAGATGTCTCTGGCGCGCCGAATCACTTGCTGCCTGTATGGCCGTTGCCGCCGCATCGCGCGCGCTTATTGTGATCTTCGCCTTCCTCCTCGGCCTCGTGTCGCAGCTCGCTCCGGCCGGTCTGTCTGTCTGCTGTTAGCGCGGCTGGCTGTCTGGCTTACTGCCAGCGCAGCTGGTTGCCCAGATGAGCGAACGGCTGCGCTATCCGGAGCGAGTCGGTGAGCTCTTATCGCCCGCCCGCCTGCCTTCTTGTTCTGTGTTGTTCTCACGCCCTCGCTCGCGAGCGGCGGTTTGGTTTCGTTTGGTGGGGCTGCGCACCGCCGCCGAGCTGCGCGAACGCCCGCGGTGATCGATCGGTCGGTCGGTCGCCTGCGCGCCGCGACTCTCCGAGAGCGGCGGCGGGCGGCCCGCCAGCAACGACAATCCTCACAACGCGACAGCAATGCCACACACAGACACACAGACAGACACACGGACTGTTTGACGGACAGCCGCGCATACTCTCTCCAAGTCAACCTGGTAATCCGTTACTCTTTTGCTGGAGCAGTAATTTTACGTCGCGGGTAGGGTAGCAGTGGCAGTGGGAGAGGGAGGCCCGCCCCTCTCTTGGTCTCACTATCGCCCGCACGCCAGAAAACCAGTCCCGTGGTTTTACTCCGCTTCTATGGCGCGCAGTATGCCCACTGCCCTACCCGCGCGCGCTAATTTTTCCCCCGGGTCTCTCCCCCGCGCACGGTGCGCGCGCCGCTCTTCCATTTTCCACGAAGCAGCTGGGGCCACGCCGGCCTCGGTCTTATTACGCCTTTGGCGCCGGCGGCCGCGGCTTCGAAGCGAGCGAGAGCACGCGCTCCCTGCCTCCCCCTCCGCCCGGCGGCCGCGCAGACACTAGTGCGAACCAGGGATAGCGTCGTCGGCGGTGGCGCGCGCGAGATGGAGCGGCAGCGCGTGACGCTCTTCTCGCCCGAGGACGCCGAGGCCATGACGCTGCGCGAGCGCGCGGGATTCATGTCGCGCGGCAAGTACGACGCGCGCGCCGCGTCGTACGTGATGCGGCCGAGCCAGACGGTCTACGGGCGCGAGAGCGGCGGCGACGACCAGTTCTCGGACATGTCGGCCAGCTACGCGTCGGTTGTCGAGCGCAGCGGCAACAGCACGACCAACGCGAGCAACGCGGCGGCGGCGGCGGCCGCGTCGGCTGCCGCGGTCGTGCGCCGCCTGAGCGTCTCGCCGGACGTGAACTCGGGCTTCGAGGACCTCTTCGAGACGGACTGGGAGGGCTACATCTGGAAGCAGGGCCACGTCGTGCGCTCCTGGCGGTACCGCTACGCCGTGCTCTCGGGCACCACCTTTTCCTGTACGTTTCTCCCTTTACTTGTCTGCGTCTCGCCCTCCTCCCACCCTCGCGCCGCCTAACGGCTCGACGCGGCTCGAGCAGATTATGTGTCGAAGGAGATGGCCGTCACCGACACGGAGAAGTTCCGCGGACGCGTGACGGTCACGGGCGCCTCGCGCGACCCGCACCGCGCGAACGGTGTGCTCATCACGACGACTATCAACAAGGCGTTCGCCATGTACACGCGCTCGAGCGTCGAGTGCGAGATCTGGATCAAGATGATCCAGCAGGCGGTGGCGAACGCCAGCGGCCACAAACCGTCGCTGTCCTCGGCCAGCTTCAACGCGCTACCCTGCCGCGACTCGGACATCGCGACGGGCGGTAGCAGCAGCGGGCTCGGCATCGCAAGCTCGAGCGGCGCGAGTAACGCGAACGCGGGGCGAGCCAGCCTGCCGTTCGTGCCCGGTGCGAGCGCCTACAGCGCCGGCAACGCGGCGCCGGTGGCCATGGCGACCACGAGCAGCCTGCTGGCACAGACGGTGCGCTCGGGCAGCGACTGGAAGTCGCGCAACTTGGCGACGGTCAAGCAGTTCTACGCGCTGTGGACGACGCAGTTCGTCGAGCAGACGGGCGGCGCGGACGACTCGGCCGCGAACCTCATCGCGCTGTTCCCTATCTGCTCGAGCGAGCTGGAGCTGACGGTGCGCTACCCGTGCGAGTTTTTCCCGTCGTCGGCCTTCTTCGGCCGCGAGGGGCTTGTGGACGTGGTGCTCGGCTTCTCGCGTTTCGTGACGTTCCGGCGCTTCAGCGTCTCGCGCTATATGGCGACCAAGCAGCCCAACGTGATGCAGGTGCTGGCCACGGGCCGCATCTGGAACCGCGCTCTGCAGCGCGAGTTCGCCTTCACGACGCGCGACGAGGTGCACGTGAGCCCCGGCGGCCGCGTGGTCGGGCTGCAGATGCAGATCGAGGTGGACCTCATGGCCTTCCACATGTCGGACGCCGACCGCAAGCTAGCCAAGGCCGAGCGCGCGTTCGCGCAGGCGTCGACCTCGAAGCGCGTGCTGTCGCTGTCTATCCAGCACTTCCACGTGAACCGCGTGCTGGGCAAGGGCACGTTCGGCACGGTCGTGCTGGCCGAGCGCAAGAACACTGGCGAGATCTTCGCCGTCAAGATCCTCGAGAAGGCGTCCATGTCGAATTACGACAAGCTGCGCACCAAGACGGAGATGCGCATCCTGCGCGACGTGCACCACCCGTTCATCGCGCCGCTGCGCTTCTCGTTCCAGAGCCAGTCGCGCGTCTTCCTCGGTATGGAGTACTACCCTGGCGGCTCGCTCTACACGCACATGAACCGCTTCTCGCACAACAAGGAGCACCGCGTGAAGATCCCGCTCGACTACGCGCGCGTCAAGTTCTACGCGGCGCAGATCGTGCTGGCGCTCTCGCACCTGCACGCGTGCGACATCGTCTACCGCGACCTCAAGCCCGACAACCTCATGATTGACGAGGACGGGAACATCGCGCTGGTCGACTTCGGGCTCTCCAAGACGAACGTGCACCAGATGAGCGGCGCGCGCACGATGGCCGGCTCGCCCGCCTACACAGCGCCCGAGCTGCTCAAGCCCAAGCGGTCGCGCGACTACGGCAAGGCGGTCGACTGGTGGTGCCTCGGCATCCTCATCTACGAGATGTTGCTCGCCAAGCGCCCGTTCCACCACCTCAACGTCTCGGTGCTCTACAAGCTCATCGAGAAGGATCCGGTCAAGTTCCCGGGCAAGTGCAACCTGCCGACCGAGGCCAAGAGCCTCATCCTCGGGCTGCTCGAGAAGGACCCGACCCGCCGCCTCGGCGCGCGCCAGACGAGCGACATCCTCACGCACCCCTACTTCCGCGACGTGCGCTGGGACCTCGTGCTGCGCAAGAAGATCACGCCGCCGTGGGTCCCGGCGCCCATGTCGCTCGAGGAGGAGCGCGCCAAGAGCCCCGACATCAACTTCGACAAGTACCTCGCCTCCAAGACGGCCTCCACGGGCAGCATCTTCAGCCTCATCTTCCCGTGGAAGAGCCCTCGCGCGCGCGCGCGCCGCCGCTCGGAGCACGACTACGACTCGTTTGGCAAGTTCAGCTTCGTCAGCGACACGACCAACTCGTTCCTCGTGGACGAGGACGAGATGCTCGAAGCCGCCTTCACTGGCCGCCGCAGCATCCAGATGCAGACGCTCGCGGGCGAGGCCTAGACGGCCGCCGCCTCGCCCTCATTTGTACCTTATGGAACGTTACTCCCGCGCCCCTGCTCGTTCGCTTGCCTGCCTGCCTGCCTTTGTCCCATGCATACTTCGCCTCCTTGTTTTCGTGCATTCCTACTTTGTACCTCGAGTCGCATACCAGCGCTCGTCGGTCGGTCGCCTCGGATGGATCGCTGTTGAAGGAGCGAGCAGACGATGTCGCATCGATCGCAGGCGACCGGCGCCTAAGCGCAGCCGCTACTTCCAGCGCCAGCGAACCCCCCACCGGTTTCTCCACCTCAGTCGAGCCAGCCTGGAAGCCATCACATCACATCTCTCCGACGATTCAAAGCGTTGACTGGCCACCTCGCCACGCCCACAACGGATGTGGAAGGCTCGCGGTCCCTCGTTCTCCTGGACCTCTGCTGGCCCAAGTTGATACATTTCGCTGCGCCAACCGCCTTCACGCACATGGCAGGCAGCAACGCTCCATATTCGCGACTGCCCCACCGAATCTCCATCGGCAGACTGGCGTTTCAGTGCATCCAGTCCCTCGTCGAGAGCTTCATGTCCTTCAAGCACACGGCAGCGGCGCTGCGGCCGCTCGCACCCATGACGCCGCCGCCTGGATGCGTTCCGGCAGAGGCCAGGTACAGCCCGGCGATCGGCGAACGATAGTCCGAGTACCCGGGGATCGGACGCATCCAAAAGAGCTACGCGGTATGGAAGCGTCAATGACAAGCTCGCCTGCCCGCCGCCAAGGACATCCACGGCGACGCACCTGATCCAGACCCATGGCTCCGTGGAAGATGTTGCCGCGAGGGAGCGAGAAGATACGCTCGAGGTCTGGCGGCTGTGTGCACGCAGGTGGAGTCGGGTGCAAGGCTCAGCGGGGAGGGACTCGACGCCGAGCGGAGAAACGGGCACCAACGCATGCGCTCACCGTTAGCATGTCGTAGCCAATCACGGAGCGCTTGAAGCCAGGGGCGTACTGCTCAATCACGGAGAACACTTGCTCCGCGAATTTGTCCTTCTTGCCAGGCGTATCCCAGCTCCCGTCCTGCATGCCAGCATCGAGCGGACCCGACCGCGTTGGCTCGCGACTACAGGCGCCATCAGCCAGCGCTACCACACACCTTTGGCTTGTACGGAGTGTACTGCACGAAGAGCAGCGCGATGTGCTTCCCTGGTAGCCCACAAGGAGTTTAGTCAGCCGTCTCGAGTACGTCATGAGACTCTGCCTCTGTGGTCTCACCTGGAGGCGCGATGGTCGCATCAAGTGAGGTTGGAATGTTCAACTCGATCACTGGACGCCGTGAGGCAAACCCGCGCTGAACGTCGAGGAAGGCGTCCTCGATCTGAGCAACAAGATAACGAGGCCGCGCGAAAAGTTGGTATGCAGATGACGATCCACACCACTTGGGCGAGCGGCAGTACCTGTCCGACCGAGTCCTCGAAATGCGTCGTGCAGCGATGGTGCGGCATCGGCGAGCTCCCGACGTTCGGGAGACACGTGAAGTTCGGCAATCGATCCAAGGCCACGTTGATCTGACCAAGGAGCAGAGGCGTGCCATGAGTATCAACCGTGGACGTCATAGAGACATCTGTATCGGACGCGATCGGCACACCTTCGTGGATGCCGACTCGCAGTTCCAATTCTTTCGGAAGTGAGTCACCACTCGCTCCGGAAGCTCCTTCTCGCCAACCAAGTCCAGCATCGTCAGCATCGGGTCGGCGTTGGACACGACGTGGGCTGCAGCTACCGTGTCACCCCCCTCGAGCGTGACACCGCAGACTCGTCCCCCGTGGACATTGATGGCCGACACCGGCGCGTTAGTGACGATTTCGGCGCCTGCTTCCTCTGCGGCGCGCGCCACAGCCTGCGAAACTGCTCCCATCCCACCCCTCACGTGCCCCCACACACCCTTCACGCCGTTGACTTCTCCCATTACGTGGTGGAACAGAATGTACGCCGATCCGGGGGTCGATGGCGACACCTCCAAAGCAGAGAACAGGCGGTCAATCACACCACTCCCGCTATCGCAGCACAAAGATGCGAGTCTACCTTGGCTCCGATGATAGCGTCTGTCGCGAGCGTGGCTTTGAGAATGTCCGACTCGAACCATTTGTCCAGGATCTTGGAGGCAGGCGCGGTCATGAACTCCAGAAACGTCGTCAGCTCCTTTCCGAGTTTGCCAGAGCGGTACCCGAGTCGCATCATGGACTGAATGGCGTCGACGCGGCGGCTGAGGGACGCATGGCGTGTTAGTGGCCCGCATTAACACACAAGCAGTCAGGATTGGGCGAGAGAGTCGCACCTAATCGGGGTTTTCCCACTGAAAAAGACGCGGACGTCCGGCGGAAGCTGTATGGGAAGTCACGGAGCGTCGGGACTCACGTAGCGAGTCGACTGGCAGGAAGACTCCTTCCTCGCTCGGCGCACCTCGTCGATCATCGGCCCGAAGAAATCCACCATTTTCTACCAAGCGGCAACAGTGTGAGGCCACAGAGCTCGTGCCGATTGGCTCTGCCATCACGCTCGCGGCTTACTTCGAGCATAGCATTGTATGTGGGGTACGCCTCGGCGTCGGCCACGGAAAACTGGGCTGCCAACCGGACAGCATTCTCACGGACCGTCAGCTTCCTATCCGTGCCACCGAGCGCTCGCTAGCTCCGCACCTATGCTGCGCTGGGATTCCCGCATGTCGGAGCCCAGGACGAGGCTCCGGCCGTCCAGCATGGGCGTGAACGACGACGGGTTTCTCGGGTAGACTGCACGAGGTACGCGCAGACTGGGTTAGAGTGGCACTGGAGCGTCGCAGCGCTGCTTCACTCCGCGTCCGAGCACGCACCTTCGAGCCCGTGGCGATAAAGATCAAGGTCTTTGATGATCTGCGGGCGGAAGAGCGAGAAGACGTAGGACGCGCGCGAGAACCTGAAGCCGGGGATGATCTCCTCTGTCACGGCCGCGCCGCCCACGAGGTGACGTTTCTCCAGGACGCAAACCTTCTTCCCGGCCTGTGCAAACCGCGAGCGCGCGCCGCCCGCCGTCAGCTACACTACCGCAAATGCGGCGAGTCGGCTGACTGACGCGCACTTTGGCAAGATACGCCGCGGCTACGAGTCCGTTGTGACCGCCCCCGACCACGACCGCGTCCCTGTAACGCACACGCGGCCGCGACGGTGAGAGGAGCGCGCTGGAAACCAGCAGCGAGGCGGCCGACGCGCGTACCACTTGCTCTTGGCCGCTGCGCGCGCCGCCGCCTGCATCGCTCTCCTCGCTCGCTGTTGTGCTCTGTCTGCGTCTGCAAATGATACGATGCGCAGGACGGTCGCAGTCCGAAAAGAAGAGGCTGGCTGGGGTAAATCTAGCCAGGTGTCCACCGCTACTTCTCAGGTTTTTTGGACTGGGGACTTTCAGAGAACGCGCTGGACGAAAAAAAGCATTTGGGAATGGAGTGCAAGTTGAAGTGGAATGGACATCTGTCCGCGGCCTGGACGATTGGTATGTCGCCGCAAGCGTTCGTTGGCGTCCGTTGCAACGGCTTCAAGCCCGAGAAGAGACGAAGCTGCGCGGGCAGTGGCGCTGCGTCGGCGCGAGAGCAAGGACGGAAGGCGTTCGAACGGAGGCGCGAAGCCGACGAGTCCATCCTGGCTATTCCAGGTGGTCTCTTGATGCCATTGGCGGCATCAATCCTGCTCAGTACGGTGCGATGCTTCGGCTGAGACTCTCGGCGCGCTCTCGGTGCGACTGCGCGACCTTGGAGAACTTCCCGTCCTGGTACTTGTACATGAGAGGCACGCCTGCGGGGTAATCATGGCATGGCACGGACGGCGCTTAGCTCGGCGCAGCGCGACGAGCCCGCTCGCGCAATGAAGTGAAATCACGTCGCACCTGTCGGCGCGAGCAGCAAACACCGCTCGGGCGCCGTCTTCTCGAGCTTCATCTGTGCGTTGAACTCGTCCGCGTCCATGCCATCCAGGTGCTTGATGAGCGTGCGGATGACGAAGCCGTGCGAGGATACGAGAACGTTGCGGCCCGCAGCCAGGTGCGGCAAGATGAACGCGTCGAAGAAGGGGATCGTGCGCTCGTGAATGTCGGCGCAACTCTCACCGTTGGCACCGGGGAACTTGGTGTGGAAGTCGTTGCGAATCTTGTGGATATGCTCCTTGTCAAACAGCACCGTGTGCTTGGAGCTCGGCACGCCCTGTCCAGTTAGCCATTCACGCACCCAAGAGATAGCTCAGCCGTGCGGCTCGGCTCGCGAGTCGCCGACAAGCACCCCTCCGGCTGTACCTGCAGATCGCCAAAGTTGCGCTCATTGAGCGCCGGGGAGATGTACACCGGGATGATCTGCGCGTCCAGAAGCCAGTCGGTCAGTCCGCGCGCGGCGGCGCTCAAAGTGCCCCGAGCGGCGGCGACGCACAAACTCGTAGGGGTTCTCGTCGTTCACGCCATCGAACGCCGGCGGGTCGAGCGGCGAGCGGTGCTCCACGACCGGCGTCTTCTTGCTCGCGTGCACGCTCAGCGCGAGCGACATGGTAGTGCGCGCGCGATCCATCTGCGAACAGAAGACGACGTCCACGGGCGTGACCTCGAGCCGCCGGCCGGCCTCGAAAGCCTCCTGGATGCCGACCTCGCTCAGCGGAATGTCGATGGACCCGGCGTAGCGCCACTCGTCCGTCGGGCGGTCGGGCTTGCGGTTCCACACGCTCTGCCCGTGGCGCAGTAGGATGAGCGTGCCGAAGCTGGAGCGCGGCTGCGGCACGCCGCGCACGATCTCGTGGCCACCCGGCGCGAGCGCGGCCCAGCGCGGGTCGCACTGCCCGTCGCGCGGGTCCCAGTGCTCCACATGCGCGCGCGGCAGCTGGTACTTGCGCTCGGCGTCGCGCACCGAGTTGCAGCACTCGCCGTCGGCGCAGCCGCAGTCCTTGGGCTGCTTGGCCGCCAGTGGCAGCCGGCGCTGCTGCCGCCGACGCTCGGCCGCCACGCCCAGCGCCGCCGCCAGCAGCGCGCACACGGCCGCGCGGAAGAACGCGGCACTCCTCATCCCGCGCTCGGATTCCCTCCCCTCCTTCCGTTCGGTGCTTGGGCCGGCTCCCGCCTAGCTTGCGTTCTGCTTGTTGGCCCGAGCGTGGCCCCTTTGAAATCAGGTTCACGGTAACATCAAGCCCCGAATATGCCGCTGCGGACTCCAATTATTGCCATTCGATCCTCAATCGTGACGCATACAACGTCATCTTCAACCGAGTCAACCTCGCCGGCGTCGTCATGGTCCGAGCGAGAACGCGCCGGGGGGAGTGTGGAACAGCAAGTTCGTCGGACTCGCGAACCCGTTCAGGCTCGCCTCGACCACCCGCACCACGTTCGTTGCGCCGGCGACGGCGTCGCGCATGCCGTGGACGAGCACGACCAGGTCTCCGTGCGTGATCCACCTCTTCTCCCGCGCGTACGTGATCGCGCGGACAGTGAGGCTCTCGACGCCGACCATGGACTCGACCCGCAGCACCGTGACGCCCCTGGCGCCGAGCCGCACATACAGTCAGACACTTGTGAGCCCTCCCCATGTGACAGTCCACGTGTGTCGAGCGCAGCAACTCACCGAGATACACCAGACAACTGACGCGCTGTCATCCCGGACGCAGTCACTGCAAGGATTCGAGCCTCGGGACGGAACTTGGCGAGCATCTTCGCGCTCGCTCCCGTGTCCGTGAACGAGACGATCAGCTTTGCCTTGATGTCGAGCGAGACGCCCGCGGCAGAGCTTGCGATTGCTTCACACAGACCAATCGGGCGTGGTACTCGCGCTCGCAGCGCGCGGTAGAGTTCCGCGTAGTCGAGCGCGCTCTCAGCTTCGAGACATATCCGGGCCATTGTCTCAACTGCTTGGCGCGGATACTTGCCCTTGGCAGTTTCGGCAGACAGCATCATGGCGTCGGTTCCATCCAGCACGGCATTTGCCACGTCCGTGCACTCCGCGTTCGACGGGATCGGGTTCTTCGTCATCGACTGGAGCATTTGCGTTGACGTCACTACCGGCTTCCCAGCCGAGTTGGCCTTGCGGATAATCATCTTTTGGGCGACGAACACCTGCTCCGGCGACAGCTCCATCCCGAGGTCCCCTCGACTCACATGCACGCCGTCCGCCACTTCGAGGATCTCGTCGATGTTCCGCAGCGCTTCCAAGCTCTCGATCTTGGCGTGGACGCGTATGCGCTTGCCAGCTTCGCCTAGACACTCGCGGATGGCGCGGACGTTTGCGGCTGTGCGGACGAACGACCCGGATACAATGTCTACCGCCTGGGGAATCGCGAAGTTCGTAAGGTCGTTTTTATCCTTCTCCGTGATGCCTGGGATTCGGATTGCCGCTCCTGCGAGTCAATTGAGTCGCACAAACGACACCGCGTCAGTCGCCTGAATAAAGGAACATCGCAATGCGAGACTTGGAGCCCCACGGACCCGGTAGGTTCATGTTCTTCTTCTCCTCCAGGATGTGGTCGTTGTGGACTCTGACGAGGATGGAGTCCTCCCGGCACTCGAGCACCGTCATGACTAAGCTGCCATCGTCACATAAAATGCGAGAGTCCTTCTTGACAGACGTCGGCAAGTGCTCGTATGTGCAGGCAATCCGAGAGCTGTCGCCCTCGACGGAGTAATCGGTGGTGATCTCCAGCTCCTGCCCAGCCTAGAGACAAGAAGGTTAGCCGCAGTAGGAGGCGTGGTCAAGCGTGCGTGTAACCGGATCGAGACAGACCTTCAAGTGCACAGGCTTGTGGCCTCGTAGAAACCCCGAGCGGATCTCCGGGCCTTTCGTGTCGAGAAGAACCGCGCAGTGGCAGCCCGGACGCGCTCGGACAGCCTCTCGAAGATTCGATAAGCTACGCAGGTGTAGTTCGTGGTCCCCGTGCGAAAAGTTAAGCCGAGCCACATTCATTCCGGCGTCCAGCAACTGACCTGCGTCGTGCCAGAAGCAGCGCAGGCGCAAGCGTGTCAGCGTCGAGCAGAACTCACCGAGGCGTGGCCAAGCGCACCTAGCATCTCCATGGAGCTGCTCGCCGGGCCGATCGCGCACACGATCTTGGTTTTGCGGGTCCTCTCCCCTGAGAGAGGCTTGAGGATCTGCTCCAGCTCGATGCCCACCTCAAAGCTCTAGCCGTTCAGGTCAGCCACGGCGCGAGGTGAGAATACACCGTAGGTAGTAGCAGTAATGCCGTCCGAGGAGGCGAGTGCGGGCCTTACTGCGGGGGTATGCGCGATCGAGGAAGGCCCGGGACGCAACTCCAGCTCGTCGAACTCCTGCGACACCGAGCGCAGGCGGTGCCAGGAGCCGAGGCGCACGGGGGGGAACGCCGCAAGTCGGTGCGACCCGTCGGGCTTGGCGTCGTCGCGCGCGCGTCGCATCGGCATCTTGGCGTCTCGGCGATCGCTCGTCCAGCGCTGAGTAGGCGGCGGCGACGGCGACGGCGACGGCGACGACTGCCGTTAGCCGGCCAGCGAGCAGCGAGTGCCGCGCTCGGCAGTCGGCGGCGCTTCTCCGCGCTTTCCCTTCCGGTGCGCTTTCTCTGCGATGCAGAATCGCCGTTTGACTGCGGAACAAGAACGAGCGCGCGTGCTTCAACCCTTTCGAAGGCAATATTGCCATCACTCGCAAATTTAACCATCAATCCACTAGATTTCCACCGCTCGCTTCGCGAGTGCGCCTACCTACTGACTACTACTACTTACAATACGGGCTGGACCGTGTGAGCAGATTCGAGCCGAAACTCCCGGACTCACGCTCTCTCGCTCTTTACCAAATTCTTCAACCGTGTTGCAAGTACTCCGGTCTTGGTCGCTCTTCGAGCAGCTCCGTTGCCACGCGCAGGATGTTCAGCGAGGCGTCCGCGTCACGATCCCAAAAACTCTTGTAGCCACTGGTTTTACAGTGCAAAACGTTTCGGGATGTGGCTTTGCCATTCGGTTTGCCGTTCACGATCTTCGAGAAGATGATGTCTTCGAGGTCTTCATGACAGTAAGAGCATCGCTTGCTTGTCCGAACTTCATCGATCGGGCGAACAGTAGCGCGTTTGGCAAGCTCCTTCTTCAATGCCTTCACAGGTCCGGTTGCGTGTCCCTTGATACCATCGCGACGACTCCAGTCTCCAAATCCCACGAAGACAGTCGGATCTGCAACGGGAACGATGCGCTCCGCGATGTGACTCAGTGCCTTCGACTTGAACACGTGAGAGTGGAAGCGCCATTTCCGAAA
>JAADYC010000835.1:0-12815 GCA_023338135.1 Phytopythium kandeliae
CCGCCCGATCGTCGGCGCGCAGGTGGAGGGATCCCACCATCTCCCCAGTGATCTTCATGTCGCGGCACCACCACCGAACGGCCGGCGTCCGTCGCCGGTCCGCTCGCCGATGCCTCTCGGCCGCCGCTTTCCTCGCGCAGTGCCGCGGCCTCAGGCAAGCCCTCGCTTCGGCGCGCCGAGCTCATGGCTGAAGGACTCGGCGCGATTGTCGACGCCGAAGCGAGAGATGCGTACGCACTTGCTGAAGGCTGCCGATCGTCCAGGGGCGGGAGCAGTTCAGCGTCGCGCAGGCTAGCCTCGGTCGGCTCGCCCGAGTGCTCTCTCCCTCCTCCCGCTTGCCAGTGCGATGATGCTCAGGAGCGGGATCCACAATTGAGATACTCGCGCTCGGCTTCTTCGGAGGGTCCAAGCCGCAGATACTCACTCGCTCCTTGTCGCCTCCTCGCGCTCTCTCTGCCTTGGCTGTATCCGCCGACCCGCCATGGACTCTACTCTCGCCGCAGGACCGTAATAGCCCACGCAGCGGTGTCCTCCGGTGCGAGTCGGCTTCTGCCGTGGCCGCAGCACGCCAGGAAGCGCATGGACATTCGCACCGACGCCTATCGCGAGCGTTTGAAGCCGGCAGCGCCTCGTACCCATGGCGCAGTCGACGTAGGTCAGGTGACCTAGTACCGACGCCTGCAGCAGAGGATCGGTCAATCGATCCCATCGACGCCTACCCGTCCGCAGCGCCTCGTGCGGGCGTTCCACACGATCTTTGCGTGAGGGCCTGGACGTCGCGTCGCCATCACACAATCAAACAGGCGAGTCCGCGCCAGATGCGCTGAGGCATCAACGACTATCACGGGGTCGTTGCCTCATCCCCCGGGATCGCGAGCAAAGAACCCAGGAGCTGCACGGCGGAAACGTACCACGCTCTCCCTCAACATTGGGATTTCGTCGACTCCCGTCGACCAACAGGTGAGTTGCGACTCGCGACATTCGCATCCCCTGGATGCATACGTCTTTGCCTGCTGTAGTGCCGAGCACACGGTGGAAGGTTGCTTCTCGCGCAGCAACGATGACCGCCGTGCGCGCTCCACGCCGTCCTCGAGGAGGCGCCGCGAGCTGTAAACGTGGCGAAAGCTGGCTGCTATGCGTTTTGACCATGCTGGACAATGAAGCGTCGCAGGCCGACGCCAAGATGGACGGACTCGCCGTCGCGCTCGCAAGTCGAGGAGCCGGGCAACAGGACAGAACGACAGCTCACCAATCTTGCCTCCACGCCAAGACGAAGGGCATGGACTGCGTGCCCAACCATGCATCGCACGACGAATTCGACTAGGATACGCGGCGGACGGCGCTTGGCAACAACGTATCGAACGCAAGCACTTCCACATTTGTTAGATAGAGCCACCGTTGTGCGACCCGTGCCTAGCCGACGACGCCAGTGCCTAGAGCTCAGTTCGTCGCGTTGCTGCGAATGTAGTACGGCTCGTCCTGATACTCGGCCGAGCAGTACGGGAAGGTGGCGTCATCGTCCGAGGGCGTGAAGAGGTTCTTGCCGGCAATGATGAGGGCGTAGAGGCCGCAGAGGAAGCAGATGACAATGATGAGCATCGAGAGCAGCTTCTCCCACTTCGGCAGGTTGCGCCAGAAGACCTTGAGGTACATGATCATGGGCATGATGAGGCAGCTCGTCGTGTGCGCCGTGGCGCCAGTGAAGTCCTCCAGGTCGAGGAACTTGCTGCGCGCGGCGATCGCGATCGCCACGAGGATCAGGATGATCACGAGACGCAGCGAGACGTAGCGGATCACGTTGCGCGAGCCCTGGTACTCCGATAGGCTGTAGCCCGTCTCCTCGTCCTCCATCTCCTCGATCGTGTCCACACCGCTCTCGAGCGCGCCGTGGCTCGTGCTCGTGACGGAGCCGCCGCGGGAGATGCGCTGGGGGGTAGAGCTGAGCACGTACGAGCGCTTCTCCTGGAGCTCCTCGGCCTGGTCGTCCACCGTGAAGGTCTCGAGAGGCGCCTTGTGCATGCCGAGGATCAGGCGCTCGGCCATGTAGAACGGCGGCTGCAGCAGCGTCGCGAAGGCCATCGTGATGTGGACTTGCATGAACAGGTACGCCATGATGACAGCGCCGCGGTTGGCGGTGAAGCCCAGCGGAGACACGCTCATGGGGCTGTCCGTGTCCACGAACGAGTACAGCAGGTTACCCGAGAGCTGGCACCCGCCGGCGGTGTAGCCGACGATCGCGATGAGCACGAAGAAGAGCGAGATGACGACGATCGTAATCATGACCACGTTGGGCATGCGCTGCGGCTGTGGGTGCTCGCGGTGGAGGTCGGGCACGATGATGGCGGCGCCGTAGGCGAGCGCCAGACTGCCGAACGAGTTGAGCACCTGGCCGAGGGACACGTCCGGTGACGGAATCGTCGGGTGGCCACGCATGTTGTACTGGAGGATCGAGATGCCGATGACGTCGGCGATGATCGTCCCGAGACAGCCAGCCAGGGCCATGCCGGCGCTCTCCTTGAGCGTCGGGATGAGGCAGATAGGCAGGACGGTGATGGCCATAAAGAAGATCCAGTAGATCTGGCCGAACGAGTCTGGGAAGAGCACGTCAAGCAGCGTGGAGCCCATGACGAGGAACGCGATGGGCACGAGCAGGCAGACACCCATCTGCGAGATGACGGTGATCCAGCGACCCCACTTGCCGAGCGTCCACTCGCCCACGTCGCCGTAGGTCTTGACCGACGACGGCGCGACCAGTAGCACCTTGGAGAGCGCCACCGTGGTGTACGTGTTGGCGAAAGCCATGAAGGCGAGGGCGATGGACGCGAACACGGGACCGGCGCGAGCGTAGTTGGCGGGCATGGCGAGCGAGCCGATGCCGCAGACGCAGCAGAAGAGGTTGAACGAGGCCTTGAAGTCGTCCACCGTGAACCAGGCGGAGGAAGTGCTACCGACGGCGCGGATCGGCATGGTGGACGACGCCGTCGACACGCGGGCGTTGGCGACCATGTCGAGCGAAGGCTTGGAGCGACCGGTTGTTGAGTTGTGGCTGCAACGGAGGAAATTCGAGAGTGAACGGTGGCGCGCCGAGCCGCGTGCCGGTAGTGGAGGGATGGCTGATGGCTCACACACCGGACAGCGGCGAGGCTGGAGGCGAGGTCCGAGGCGAGGTCCGAGGCGAGGCCGGAGACGAGATCCGAGACGAGGGGCAGAGCAAAGCGGCCGAGATCAAGCGCCGAGCGCCGAGTCTCCGTCCGCCGCTCCATTGCCGCCGCGCTTGGTGCTGCACACGACGGGGCAGGGGCAAGAGGTGGCGCTCCGTCGATGCGGGAGCTGCATCCGGCGCCAGTGAATGAGCCCGCGTCTGTTGCTGCGCAGACGTACGGTGTTGCGTGTCGCTGGTTGCATTTGCGTCGGCGTCGCGCAGGAGACGGACGCGCTCAAGATACGGAGAGCGTCGTGGGCGAGCAATGGAGGCCAAGGCGAGCGCCGAGCGCTCGTGTGTGCCCGGCGCGGCCCCTGGGTTTAGCGAGCTGATGGTCGCAATTCAACATGCGACCAGGCTTTTCGCCTCTGGCTGTCACATATTAGTTGAACCTCGACGAGAATTTCACATGTATGCGTATACAGAGGTGCAGAAGTTGGCTTTTCACCTACACAACGATTCGACCCAGTTCATCAAATACCATGAGATCCAAATGACACAGGTTTCCGCATCGATTCTGGTGCAAAGCTCTGAAGATCGCCCATCTCCCGATAGACAGTCGACGAGGCGTCTCTAACCCAAGGGAGATTTGATTTGCTCCCGTCTGCCTGCTGCTCTCCAGCTGCTGATTGGTCCCGCTCGAAATTGCAGAGATCGCTGATGGCTGCGACCTCGCAGACTGGCGCCGGCCGCGCGACGATCACTGCACTGGGCTCGAATTCCCTCGGCTGCGACGCTGGCGCTCGAGTTGCTTTGCCTTTGGACGTCGCAAGTCGAAGCGCGCGCGCCTCCCTATCGCCGTTAGTCGCCACGTAAAGCGCTGCTTGGCGTGGATGCGAATGCGGATGATAACATGCCCGCCTCAAGCAAGCAACGGTGGAGGAGCTCCCGAGCGAGGGGCGATGCTGGGCGGCGCTCGCTCGCTCGCTTGCGGCGCAGTCAGTCCGGCTCTCGAGGTGCTGTGATCGGAGAGCAACATAGAACCCGCGAGTCGTCGCACCTTACGCATCATGCTTCCGGTGCTTTGGCGGCCGCGTCCCTCTCCGGATCTCCCCGCTCGATGAGCTCCATACAGCAGCTCGCACGACTCGCGCGGGTCGACTGGCGCACGGCCAGGACTCGCTCGAGTCCTTCCCCTATCAGGCCATCGGATCCTAGCCGGCCCATCTAATCATTTCGGACGCAAAAGATGAGACGCGGCCGCTGCCGTCGGGACGAGGCTGTCGCGCGAGTCGTTGCGGCGCGTCATCTGCTCGGTATTAGACGCAGGACGGTCAGTCAGCGACCGATCGACCGCCGCGTGGTTCTGCAACGTTGGGGTGATCCCTTGGAGTCACATGCCTTCCTCCCTGTCTGCCTGCTTGCCTCTAGTTAGCGGGCACTCTGTCGACAACCCAAGCGAGCTTCGTTCCGCAGTTGTCGAGGCACATGGCGACTGTACGGCAGTGTGAGTGTGCTGCTACTCGACGCCATCGTCCTGAGCAGCCATCCAGAGAATGCAGGCAGAGTTGGGAGGAAACGCTAATGTATTTGTCCAATGCAAGCTTAGCTCGTCGCATTGCGCACGTAGTAGGGCTCGTTCTGGTACTCCTCGTGGCAGTAGGGGAACGTGGCGGAGCTCGCGTCCGGATTGAACAGGTTCTTGCCGGCGTAGATCATAACGTAGACGCCAGCGAGGAAGCAAACGACGATGATGAGGAGCGACAGCACCTTCTCGTAGATGGGGAGCTTCTTCCACAGCACCTTGAGGTAGAAGACGAGCGGCATCAGGAGACTGCAGGTCGTGATGAAGGTCGCGCCAGTGAAGTCGACGAGGTCGAGGAAGTGGTCGCGCAGCAGGATGGACACCACGCACAGCACGGCAATGAGCGCGATACGCGCACACACGTAGCGGAGTACGTTGCGCGCACCCTTGTACTCGGTATTTTCGTCTTCCTCCGCCTCCGCCTCCGCCTTGCTGGCGAGACTCGTGCGCTCGTCGACAGGGTCGGCGCCGTGGGAGTTGCTCTCGAGATCAGTGCTGTGGTGGTCCTCCGACGGCGTCTGCAGCATGTTGAAGGAGATCTTCTCTTGCAGCTCGTTGTGCTCCGCATCGGTAGCCTCCCCCTGCACCTTGTGCATACCAAGCACGAGGCGCTCCAGCATGTAGAACGGCGGTTGCAGGATGGTGCAGAAGGCGATCGTCAGGTGCACTTGCATGAACATGTAGGACATGATGACGGCACCGCGGTCGGCCGTGAAGCCGAGCGTCGTCGCTGCCGTCGGATCGGATGTGTTAGCGATGGAGAAGAGGATGTTGCCCGAGATCTGGCAGCCGCCTCCGCTGTAGCCGACGACAGCGAGCACGATGAAGAAGATCGAGACGAGGCCGAGGCTCACGTAGATGACGCGCGGCATACGGCGCGGCTCCGAGTGCTGACGCTGCAGGTCGGGCACAACGATGGCAGCGGCGTACGCGAGCGAGAGGTTGCCGAAGCTCATGACGACCTGGTGAGCGCTCACGTCCGTGGAGGGGATACTCGGGTGGCCACGGAGGTTGTACAACAGCACCGCGACAGCGATCACGTCAGCGATGATGGTCCCGAAGCACCCGGCGAGCGCCATGCCCGCTCCTTCCTTGAGAGTTGGGATGATGGCCACAGGGATCACGATCACAGACGCGAAGACGATCCAGAATGTCTGGCTGAACGCGTCTGGGAAGAGCACGTCGAGCAACTGGCCGCTGAGCACGAGGAAGGCGCACGGCGCCAGGAGACAAACGCCAAGGTGCGAGACGACCACGATCCAGCGGCCGAAACGGCCCATGACCCAGTGACCCAGGTCGCCGTACGTCTTGACCGACGACGGCGCCACGAGCATCACCTTGGACAGAGCAACAGTTGCGTAGATGTTGGCCAGCGCCATGAAGACAATGGCGACGGAGGCGAAGACCGGACCGGCGCGGGCGTAGTTGGCAGGCATGCCGAGCGAGCCGATGCCACACACGGTGCAGAAGATGTTGAAGGCCGCCTTGGAGTCTTCGAGCGTGAACCACGCCGCGCGCGTGGTCGGCGCGGGTCCACTCGTCGGAGCCATGGTTGGGTGTGCTTGAGGAGGGGAATGCGATTGTGGTCGCCGATCTCGCGGAGCGACCGACTTGAGTTGTGCTGGGTCATACCGACGCGCACCCGCGTGTGAGCTCGCCGGCACGTCAAACGCTTGGCCGAACGGCGGCGCGCGTGGCGTCAGTTGATGCCGCTTGATCCAATCAAACGAAGAGACCACATCCAGGAGCCGGAACGCTCTTGTGACAGCGGTGCACCTCCTCGCCGCGTGTGCTCGATACAGACCGGCAGTGTGCTGCCCTGCCGGCGGCTGCATGCGCTCGGCCGGTGTTTGCGCAAATCCGGAGGATGGGGATGGCTCGGCCTCAAAGTCACGGCGCGTGCCGCTTCGTTTACGTCCTCCGGCTGCCGCCCTTGTCACATGCAGGCGGTGCGCGCCGTTGCGCCGGACAAGCGCCTTGCTCGGTCCATGTCGAGACCGGACCGGCGTTCGGGACCGGCCACCGCTCCAGGCGAACCGGGAGGGACCAGCGCATGTGTTCGCGTCGAACTGCCTGCCGGCGGCGACGTGCCGCGTCTCATCAATCCGTTGAGACGCCTGCAGAGCCGCGTGGACGACGCCTCGGATCTACATGACGCGTGGTGTGGGTCTTCAGTCGGAAACCAGTCAAGCGCCGTTGACTGCTGTCGCCTCCAGTTCCGAATCTGCCGTGGCGACAACAGCAGCGACGAGGAGTGGGGCAACACACAAAGCAGATCAACATTGGGGTGCGACGCATGCCGGGTTGACTGCTGCCAACGCTGCGGTGGCAATTCTGTGGACACCTTCGCTACACTACTAGTTCGAGTCGCTCCTCACGTAGAAGGGTTCGTTCTGGTACTCCTCGTGGCAGTAGGGGAACGTGGCAGAGGAGTCCGAGTCCGGGTTGAACAGATTCTTGCCGGCGTAGATCATGACGTAGATGCCGGCAGCGAGACAGATGACGATGATCACGAGCGCCGCGAGCTTCTCGTAGATTGGGATCCGATTCCAAAGCACCTTGAGGAAGAACACAAGCGGCAGCAGCAGGCAGCAGACGGTGATGAACGTCGCTCCAGTGAAGTCCACCAGATCGAGGAAATGGTCGCGGAGTGCGATGGAGATGGCGGCCTGCGCGACGATGAGCACGATTCGGGCCGGCACGTATCGCATCACGATCTTGGCGCCTTGGTACTCCGTCGCTTCCTCCGATTTGCTCTTCATTGCTACCACCGAGTCACGGCCGTAGTCGTTGTTGCTCTCAAGCGCGCTGAAGGCAGCGTCGGACGATCCGGAGGGCGTGGCGGCGTGCACAGATGATGTCTTCGCATGCAGCTGGAGCTCGCTCTCGTCCTCGACTCCCTCGGTGACTTTGTGCATGCCCAGGAAGAGGACCTCGAGCATGTAGAACGCAGGCTGCAGGATAGTGCAGAAAGCGATAGACAGGTGCAGCTGCATGAACAGGAACGCCATGATGACGGCTCCGCGATCGGCGACGAACCCGAGCGTCGTCGCTGCCGTCGGGTCGGATGTGTTGGTGATGGAGAAGAGGATGTTGCCCGAGATCTGGCAGCCGCCAGCCATGTAGCCGACGATAGCGAGCACAAGGAAGAAAGCGGACGCGAGACCGAGGCTAGCCGTCACGATGCGTGGCATCTTCTGCGGCTCTGAATGCTGCCGCTGCAGGTCCGGGATGATGATCGCCGCTCCATATGCAAGGGACAGGTTTCCGAAGCTGGTGACGACCTGATGGAACGTCTCGTTCGGCGTCGGGATGCTCGGGTGGCCACGGAGGTTGTACAACAGCACCGCGACGGCGATCGTGTCAGCGATGATGGTGCCGAGGCAGCCGACAAAAGCCACGCCGGCTCCCTCCTTCAGCGTCGGGATGAGCGCGATGGGGATCACGAGCACCGCCATGAAGCCGATCCAGAAGGACTGACTGAACGAGTCCGGGAAGAGCACGTCGAGGAGCTGGCCGCCGAGCACTAGGAACGCACATGGCGTCAGCAGGCAGACGCCGAACTGGGAGATCATGACGAGGTAGTAGCCCGTTTTGCCCATCGCCCAGCGACCCACGTCCGTGTAGTTCCTCACGGACGACGGCGCGACCAGCATCACCCGAGAGAGCGCGACAGAGGCGTAGATGTTGGCGAACGCCATGAAGAGTAGCGCGATTGTCGCGTAAACCGGTCCGGCGCGCGCGTAGTTGGAGGGCATGGCAAGAGAGCCGATGCCGCAGATGCAGCAGAAGATGTTGAAGCCCGTCTTGGCATCCTCGAGCGTGAAGAACCCCGAGGAGCGCTGGCCAGCGGCCTGGGCAGGCATTACGATGAAGAGGAGGGAGACTAGGGCGAGGCAGTCCCCAAATGCGCAAGTGCGGTGCGAGGACGCCGCCAGCGCTAGAGTTCCGATGTTGCCCGGGGGTGGCGATCGTTGCTGCCGATCGTCGGTCGTCGTGCCAGAGCTCCGAGCGTTTCGTGCCGGCGTGCCTGCCGTCTCTGTCGCGGTTTTGCGGGATTCTTGTGGACCAGCCAATGCCGCGAGAGCGTGTCGCTCGTGATACACAGATCCGTTTGCGCAAGGCAGGGAGGGATTGCTGGTTGAGCTTGCGTCCTGGCTGATTCAGTAGACGGTGCCATTGCGACGCCAGACAGCACTGCATTCAATTCAAGATACAGGTGGACGTCTCGTCTACGTTCGTTTACAGGCTCGCACCCTGTCGCATGCGTTGACATAGACGCGCGCAGAGAGACGGAGCAGTCTTTCCTGCGTTGTATTGTGCCGGTGCCTTGGCAGCCTCGAAATTCTTGCGCGCCTTACAAGCGACCAGTCACTCACGGGATCGGACTTTTTTCACACTCCGGCCACCGAATCGTGGGCAGGGGCTGTCATGCGCTAGGGCGTGCCTAAACGTCGTTTTCTGGACTGTTGAAAACTCCAGAGGATTGACCACATACACATTTCAAGTCAACTCCATTGAAACTGCCATGGATAATGTTCTGGACTTTTGAGAATCCACTCGCTCGCGCATTGTAAGAGCATAGTAACATCTAGTTTACTGATCATCGCTTGAAGTTCATTCTCCAGAGGAGTGTGGCTGGCAGACATTGACGCAAGTACTTTCAGAGTTGGCAAAATGGATCATAGATCTAACACACGGCTGACACGAAACCGACGGTCACATGGAGACACGACGATCGCCTTGATTCCGAGCGGGACGAGCGACCATGGCGCAAGTCGAGAGGCGACGCGGACCGCTGCGAGGCCGCCGGTCTAGCTAGTCTCGTTACGAACGAAGTAAGGCTCGTTCTGGAACTCCTCGGCGCAGTAAGGGAACGTGGCCGAGCTGGCGTCCGGCTTGAAGAGGTTCTTGCCGGCGTAGATCATCACGTAGACTCCGACCAGGAGGCAGACCACGATGATCAAGAGGGATAGCGCCTTCTCCAGCACAGAGAGCTTCTTGTGGAGCATCTTGAGGTAGAACACGAGCGGGAGGATGAGGCACGACACAGTGATGAACGTCGCGCCAGTGAAATCGACGACGTCGAGGAAATGATCCCGGAACGCAATGGACACGGCACCCAGCGCGACGATAACGACCACCCGCGCCGTAGTGTACCGGATGACATTCTTCGTCCCTCGATACTCGGCCAGCATCTCTTCATCGGCAGCGCTGGATCGCCTTGTCGACGTCGTTGAGTCATCGTCCGGGCTAGCACCCAGATCTTCCGCTGGGGTGCTTGCCGATCCATACGAGGCTTCCTCTAGATCCAGCTCGCCGTCGCGGTGCATGCCGAGCACCATGCGCTCGAGCATGTAGAACATTGGCTGCATGATGGTGGAGAAGACAATCGAGATGTGCAGCTGCATGAACAGGTATGCCATGATGACGGACCCGCGGTCGGCGACGAATCCGAGCGCGGCAATAGCACTCGGGCTGGATGTGTTGACGATGGAGAAAAGGATGTTCCCCGAGAGCTGGCACCCGCCAGCGCTGTAGCCGATGACCGCTAGCACGAGGAAGAACGCCGAGCCGAGCGCCAGACTGAGGAGAATGACGCGAGGCATGCGGCGCGGATGCGAGTGCTGGCGCTGGAGGTCTGGAATAATAATGGCGACTCCGTATGCGAGCGACAAGTTCCCGAAGCTCGTCAGCACTTGATGAAGCGTCACGTCTGGCGTTGGGATCGCCGGATGGCCACGCAAATTGTACAGCAATACGGCAACGGCGATGACGTCCGCGAGGATGGTGGCGACGCACCCGACTGCAGCGGCCGCAGCACTCGACTTGAGGTTCGGGATCAGCGCCACGGGGATCACCAGGAGCGCCATGAAGCCGATCCAGAATGACGAGCTGAACGAGTCCGGGAAGAGTACTTGCAGCAGCTGTCCTCCCAGCACGAGGAATGCGCACGGCGTCAACAGACACACGCCAAGCTGCGACACCATGACGAGGTAATAGCCAGTCTTTCCCATGGCCCAGCGGCCTAGGTCGCCGTAGGTCTTGACGGAGACCGGCGCTTCGAGCATGACCTTGGACAGCGCGACGGTCGCGTAGATGTTGGCGAACGCCATGAAGAGCAGTGCGATCGTCGCGTAGATCGGTCCGGCGCGCGCGTAGTTGGAGGGCATGCCGAGCGAGCCGATGCCGCAGACGCAGCACAGAATGTTGAACCCGATCTTGGCATCTTCGAGCGTGATGAACGGCGAGCGAGGCGTCCCGGACTTGGCCATCACGGTCGCAACGAATTGTCCGGCGTCGGGGGCGGCCCAAAATGCGACTGCGCCGCCGGCGACGTCGGTGGCTTGGCGCTGCGTCGTGTTTCTTTGCGCGAATTCTTGTGGACCAGTGCAGCTTGCACTGTGCCGACGGACGGATGGCGCGCGCTGCCCCGCCCTTGTCTGCGTTGCATCGACACGACAGTTCGAACTCGGACATCATATTGTAGATATTTCAATGTAGTACTGCTGATCCTGTTGATGAGCTCTACCATTTTTAAGGGTGTGAACGGTACCTCCCTGAACTCCCCGCGAGGTTGGACTGCGTGGATGTCAATGCGTTCGCGATCCACGCCCGGCGTTCATCCGGCCGTGTCATAGTACGGCTCGCTCTGGTATGCCTCCGAGCAGAAGGGGAACGTGGCAGTGCTGTCGTCGGGACGGAACAGGTTCTTCCCGGCGTAAATCATCACGTAGGTGCCCACAATCGCGCAGATGGTGATGATGATCAGCGCCAGCCCGCGCTCCCAGAACGGCAACTTCGTCCACAGCACCTTCAGGTAGAGCATGAGCGGCACGATGAGACAACACACGGTGATGAACGTAGCGCCGGTGAAGTCGACGAGGTCGAGGAAGTGATCCCGCAGAGCGATTGATACTACCGCCAGGGCAGCAATTATCGCCACTCTCAGCAGCGCGTATCTGCCGCTGTTCGGAGCCTCTGCGTACTCTTCGATGTCCGCATTGTGCTTCCTTGGCAACGAGCGCTCGTTATCGCTCTCCAGGTCGGTCACCGCGGTCTCCGATGCGGTGGACGGCGTAGATACGAGATCGTATGGCGCCGTGGCGCTCGGATCGGCATCGTGACAGGCGCAGAAGTTGTCCATGTCCGCGAAGGCTTCTTTGTGCATCCCCAGCACGAGTCGTTCGGCCATGTAGAATGCCGGCTGCAGCAGCGTGGAGAATGCGATGGTGATGTGTAGCTGCATGAAGAGGTAGGCCATGACTACAGCCCCACGCGCCGCCGTGAATCCCAGTGTGGATGCCGCGAGCGGGTCGTCAGGCGACGCGATGGAGAAGAGGATGTTGCCAGAGAGCTGGCACCCTCCAGCCGCATACCCAGTAATCGCAAGTATCAGGAAGAACCCCGAGACGAGGAGGAGGCTGAGGAGGATCACGCGGGGCATGCGGCTTGGCTCCGAGTGCTGGCGCTGCAGGTCTGGCACCACGATCGCCGCAGCGTATGCGAGGGCCAAGTTGCCGAAGCTCATGAGTACTTGGTGCACGGAGACATCTGGTGTTGGCACAGCTGGGTGGCCACGCATCTCGTAGTTGAGAGTGGCCACAGCGATGATGTCAGCGACGAATGTGCCGATGCAGCCAGCCAGCGCGATCTTCGCGCTTTCCTTGAGTGTCGGGACGAGTGCGATGGGCACGACGATCACCGCCATGAAGCCCGTCCAGACTGCCTGGCTGAACGCGTTCGGGAAGAGGACGTCGAGTAGCTGGCCACCGAGGACGAGGAAAGCGCAAGGCGTCAATAAACAGACGCCCATGTGTGAGATGACGACGAGATAGTAGCCCGTCTTGCCCATGGCCCAGCGGCCTAGGTCGCTGTATGTCTTGACGAAGGACGGGGCCGCGAGCATGACCTTGGACAGCGCGACGGTCGCGTAGATGTTGGCCACGGCCATGAAGAGCAGCGCGACGGAGGCGAACAACGGACCGGCGCGCGCGTAGTTGGAGGGCATGCCGAGCGAGCCGATGCCGCAGACGCAGCACACCATGTTGAACGCTGTCTTGGCGTCCTCGGCCGTGAAGAAGGACG
>JAADYC010000836.1:0-12803 GCA_023338135.1 Phytopythium kandeliae
AATCACGAAGCCGAAGCCTCCTTCTGCGTTGGGTAGCGGGTATCCTCCCAGCACGACCACGAAGCCGGATCCGCCAGCGTTCGGTGGTAGTGCATATCCTCCAAGCACAATCACGAAGCCGAAGCCTCCTTCTGCGTTGGGTAGCGGGTATCCTCCCAGCACGACCACGAAGCCGGATCCGCCAGCGTTTGGCACATCCTCTTCGTCACTCTTTGGTTCTTCGGACAAGACGAAATCGACCTTCAGCTTCGGCTCTTTTGGCAGTGCGCTGCAAAAGGACGAGTCTGCTTCCTCCTCCACAGCTAAAGCCTCTCCACCAACTGCATCGCAGGGCCCATTCGGATCAAAATTTGGCTCCGGATCGTTCGGTATCACAGGCAGCTCGCATTCAACCGCACCGTCTCCGTTTGGCGTGGTGCCCAAGGCGCCAGCAAAGAGTGACGCGTTTAACTTTGCTGCATCCGCAGGAGGTGCCACCGCAACGCAAGACAAAAGTGAGAAGAAGGCCGGTATTACGTTCGCGAGTGACAGATCCACGGCTCCTGTCGTTCCTGTGAGCGCTTCCGCAGAGTCCAAGTCGAAGTCGGCGCAGCGGAAGCTGGCGTTTGGCTCGAGTGGGGAGTCTTCGAAGGGCGAACGTGGCTCGACTGCAGCCGCATCTGCCAGCACCGACAGCCGCCTCGCTCTTCCCGCATCAGTATTTGAGGGAAAACTCTGGACTGTCATTTCGGACTTCGACAAGGCGGTCAAGCGCGTGAATAAGAGCGCCTCGCAGATTCAGTCCAAGGATGAAAAGTTTTCGGCCGCGGTGGAGAAGAAGTTGTCTGCACTCCGCGGCACGATCACCGACCTCTGTGACGAAATCAATGCGTTGGACGCATCGCGCGATGAGATTGAGAAGAACGTGCTGTTTGTGATCGGACGGGACAGCGAGGTGCACGAACAGCTTGAGTACTCGCGTGAGATTCTCGCCAGCTTTGACGATAAGGCATTCAAGAAGTCGGTTGAGGAGCAGCCGCTTGACGACCGCTCGCGTGAGACTCGAGATGCACTGAGAGCGAAGCTTGACGAGGTCGAGAGGTACTGCGCCGACTTGGAGAGCCACATCGAGTCGTCGAGTAAGGCAAGTGCGCATGACCCGTCGTCGCCGGCTCACCTCTTCCACGTGCTGAAGCAAACGTACGAGAACTCGAAGGAGCAATACAACCGCGTGTGTTCTCTAGCCGAGGAACTGGACAGGTTGAGTATTCGGAGTGAGCGGATGCTGCAGTCCAAGTCGATGCTGAGTGCTTCGCTCACGAGCAGTACGGTATCAGCGTCCGAGTTGACCAAGGAGGAGATGATCGACATGCTCTCGGCCGAGGAAGAGCGCAGTCAGGCTGTACGCAAGCACTTTTTGGAGCTCTGCAACAACTCCGTGACGCCCCGTGACGTGTCCACGGTGGAGCGACGGAAGTTGACAGCGCCAACTACTCGCGACTCTACGTCTTCGTCGGCTGCGGCGCTTCGCGTCAAGGCGAAAAGCAAACTGATGCCGAAGGCGCACATGACGATCCAGTCCCCAATGAGCTCGGTCAAGACGACGCCCGATTCAATTTCCTTCAAACAAGTGACTGTCAAGTCCGGCTCGCGACTGTTTCCTCCGACGGAGGAGAAGGCGGCGAAGCCGTCGAGTTTCGGGTCGTCGACGCAAACTGCCAAGCCCAGCGTCCCCGTTGCCACATCGACGAAGCGTCCCAGTCTTTCGTCAGCAGCACCTGCTGCGTCGAGTGCGGAGAAGAAGTCACCAAGCAGCGCATTCAGTTTCCCGAAGGCGAAGCCAAGTGTGTCATCAGCGAGCAAGACGGCGACTTCGTTTGGCGAGTCGAAGGCCAGCTTCTCGCTGGAAGCCAAGTCTTCTGACCCCCAGTCGCCGTTTTCACTCGGCGGCAAGGAGGCACCGGCGAAGAGTTTCGGCAGTGCGTGGTCTGCCAAGCCGGAGAAGAAGATCGCTCCCTCTACAGTGGACAGCTCGAGCACCAAGGCGGCGGCGCCAGACTACAAGGCACTGCTGTCCAAGTTTTATGAGGAGCACAACGCAGCCAAGCTGGCGCAAGTGGCCAAGATCCTGACAGAGTTTGCGGGTCGAGAGAAGGCGCTGTTCCAGCGGTTGTTTACACAGTACGTCCCCGGGTCAAGCGACGAGGATGTGGACAAGTACTTGCAGGGAGGTCCTGTGCCAAAGAAACCAGCGACTAGCACGGCGCCGAAGCCTTCGACTGCGACTGCCTCGCAGTTTGGAACGGCGACAGCCACGACGTCGACTAGCGCATTCGGATCCACATCGAGCTCCACTACTGCGGCGGCAACGAAGCCTGCGAGCTCGTTTGGCTTCGGAGCGTTCGCTAGCGCCGCTCAGGCGACGGCGACGGTGACTCCTGCGGCTGCGACCAGCGCGGCCAGCGCGTCACCATTCGGTGCGCCGGTCACAACGCCGGCTGTGGATTACCGGCAGAAGCTCATCGAGTTTTACCAGAAGCACAACCCATCGAAGCTTTCGACGGTGGACGCGACGCTAGCCAAGTACAAGGGGAACGAGGCGAAACTGTTCCAGAATCTGGCGACCAAGTACAAAGTGCCGGTTGAAGCTGTTGGGCCTGCGGCCACCGGCCAAGCGCAGCCGCCCTCGACCCCAGTGCTTCAGGGTATCAAGGCGAACCCATCAGCGAGTCCGTTCGGGAACTCGAATGCATTTGCGGCGATTAACAAGCCGCAGCAGAGCACACCGTCGCCGTTTGGAGGCGGCGTCAGCTCAGGAGGATTCGGCACGACTGGCGCTGCTGCGTCACCGTTCGGCAAGCCGCAAGCTGCCCCTACTGGTGGATTTGGCTCACCTGCATCGACCGGCTTTGGGACCTCGTCGGGTTTTGGCGGCGGCTTTGGCACGACTGGCGCGTCCACTGCGGCGACACCCGCCTTCGGTGCTAATTCCCAACTCGGTGCGGGTGCAGGTGGGTTCGGCACGATCAACTACCGCGACAAGCTCGTCGCGTTCTACCAGCAGCACAACCCGGAGAAGCTAGGCTCGGTTGACGCGACACTGGTCAAGTACAAGGGCCAGGAGGACCGACTGTTCGCGATGCTCGAGCAAAAGTACGTGAAGAAAGCGCCGGCTGCTGGAGGCTTTGGCGGGATCCCTACGACGAACGCGTTTGGCGGCGGCGCTGCGGGCTTCGGCACGCCATCGAGTCTCGGCGCGGCGAGCGCGCCTGCTGCCTTCGGCTCGGCGTCGGGTCTGGGCGGCGCAGCGCCTGCGTTTGGCGCAGCGGCTCCAGCCTTCGGCGCGGCGTCCTCTCTGGGTGGCGCGTCCGCTTTTGGCGCTCCATCCGCGTTTGGAGCGCCAGCAGCCGCGCCGTCGTCCGCCGGCGCTGTCAGCGGCGGGTTCAGCTCGTTCGGAGCGCAGGGAGGGACCGGGTTTGCTAGCTTCGGCAGCACCAGTGCGCCTAGCGGAGGAGCCTTCGGCGGCGCTGCAGCCAGTGGTGGCGGCTTCGGCGGCGGCTTTGGCCAGCAGCCATCCGCGTTCAGCAACCCGAGCTTCACACAAATGCGATAGACGCGAGCGGAGGTCGTTGCACGCAGCTAGAGACTGCATGCGCCGGCGGCTAGCGAGAAACAGAGCGAGCAGGAAACGCGGAGCTTGCCTATCCAAGCGAGCGGCTCATTCCGAGCGAGGTCGCATCGGTTCGCGGCATGTGGGTCGAATGGCCTGTCTATGCTCTGGTAGTCGATTCATTCAGTCATCTGGAGCGCATTGTAGGCCGCTCCACACTACTGGAGCTGCCAACCAGTCGTCGCCGCGGTGGTCCAGAAGAATGGAGCGTCGGCAGTTGGCGATTTCCGTCGCAGCAGGGAGGCGCGACGCCTCGGCTCGTGGTTCATCCATCCGTTCGTTGCGTGTTTGCATGGTCGATCCCCTTTGCGTGTGTGAAGCGCGACCTCTCCTTGGAGGCGTGCGCTCGCAGTCCTATTTGCGACAGTCCCGGCGCTTCGTCGTGCGCTCGGGTCTTACAAGCGACTGCAAAAGCGACCGTTTACACCAGCGACGCGTCCTGTTGAGTTTGCGGCCCCGCTCCTCCCCGAGGGGCCGCGCAATTAGGGACGCAACATGCCCGCTCAACCCATGAGCCCTATCTCCTTCGCTGCATGTCGATCAACCCATGAGATCTCATCCTCGGTGCATTTGCTCGAAAGGACCTACGTCATGTGGCGCGTTGAGCCGACCCAACGCGCGTTTCAACCCATCGATCGCGCACGCCGCCACTGTCCGCCCGAACACGTAGATGAAGCGCTGCAGGCCATGGAACAACATGAAAGAGTCCTCGTTCAATACCGGCGTTCGTCCTACAGGCGCCGTCGCCCGCACGCAACCAAGCGGAGCGCGAACGCCGTCGCCGCAGCTCTCAGGTCGTCCACTGGCGAGCGCGAGTCCAGGCGCCTAGGCCTCCTCGCACCACTTGTTCTCTTCCCGGATCTGCGCCTCCTCCTCCGGGGTGAAGTCATTGACAATGTTGAACGTCTCGCGGATCTCCTGCGGCGTCTTGCCCTTGATCATGCTAGCCACCTTGGCGCACGCCAGGTCGAGCAGGCTCTTGATGTCCATGTAGTTGGCCGCCAGGATGAGCTCGAATAGGATGTCCTGCTCAATGTCCACGAAGTTGGCGTCCCAGTCCGAGACCACGTCGTGCATATCGGCGCTCTTGAGCGGCTTCTCGATCTCGCGCATCGGGTTGTTGTGGTGGTGGCTGCAGAACTCGATCACCTTGGACAGCACCGTGCTCTTCACGTTCGGCAGCGGGATCTCCTGTACCTCGTCGTCGTCCTGCTCGTCTGCTCATCAACACATCCAAACCGTGCGTACGTGCATTCATCCGTCCGTCAGTCCAGCAGACATCCATCTACCAGTTCCAGAACGGACCGGTCTCGGCGCCACGTACCAGAGATGAGCGTCTTGACCAGCTCGCTCATGGCGGCCACACTGCGCGACACCTCAAAGCTGTCGCCGTCCATCGACACGAGGTTCACCTTGCGCGCGTCCTCCTCGGCGTGGGGCGTGTCCTGTGGGGCGGCGGTGTCGGCCATGGTGACTCTGGGGGAGGACGGACGAGCGGACGGGCGGGCGGGCGACTCCTTCTCGTTCCAGGCGCGGCAAACACTGCGGCGCCTTCTTTCGTTTCTCGTTTCTCTCCCTCGCGGTCGTTCCCCAACGATATCTTTTTATCTTGGATTTTGTATCGCTTTCGTGGCGAGTACAGCAGCTCATACAAACGCCAAGACGGTCTCAATCCAACGTGATTTACGCGTATGATACGCCTAACAGCCGCCGCCGCCGCCGATTCGGACGCGTGGACGCAGGCTCCAGTTGGCCCTATTTCGAGAAGGTTACGGTTACGGTTACGGTTACGAGCCTCCTGGCTGCCTGGGACCCAGTCATAACCCTCCTCTCTTTACAGCCGAGGCTGAGGCGTCGGCGGAAATGAGCGACCCGGGCGGCTCCACTTGTGTTGTAGCGCGATCGACTGAGCCTCCCGCGGCGCCCCCGCGGCGCGCCGACGGCTGCGACCCGCGTGCGAGATCGCCCGCGTCGCCCGCGGCCCGACTCGCCGCCGCGCACGCGCTCCCGCAGCCAGACGACGCACGCGACCTCGCCGCGTCCGTCGCCGCCTTTCTCGCCTCGGCCGATGGTCAAGGCGAGACCGGACGCGAGGGCGGCACGGAGGAGGCCGCGCTGACGAGCGAGGACCACGCCGGGGAGCGTCATGGAGGGGGGAGCCTGGATCCAGCGCAGTCGTGGGCCGAGGAAGAGCCCGCGGGGCACGAGCCCGCGGCCGTCGTGGACCTGTTTGGGGACCGCGCGGACCGCGCGAGCGTGCGCGCGCAGCTGCTGGGCTTCTACGCGGCCACGAACCAGCTCGCACCCGCAGACGCGGCGGCGGGGGGAGACTCTGTAAGCGCGCCGCTAGCGACCGTGACGGAGATGACGCTGCGCGTGGACACGGAGCTGGAGCTCCTGCGCCGCCAGTGCTTCGCCGAGCGCAACGCGCGCTGGGACTTCGCCACGCCCGACATGTTCGAGATCTCGCCGCCTGTCGAGCCCACGTGGGCGCCGCAGCCCGCAAACTACAAGCTCGCGCTGCTGGCTAGCGAGATCAGCGCGCGGCCGAGCGGGAAGGCCGCGCTGGCGTCCCACGTGGCGGCCTCGACCGTCGCCCCGCCCATGCTGGACGGGTTCCCCGTCGGCGAGTACGTCCGGGAGCGGCCGTGGCCGCCAAGGGAGTTCGCGGTCAAGCCGGTAATCAAGCCGAAGGGCAGAGGCGGCAAGCGCAAGGCCACGCCGGCGGCTGTCGTCGCCGCCGCCGCGCAAGCGCCGGTGTCGCTCTACCCGCGGATGTGTGTGGATTGCCGCACGCAGTCGACGCCGCTATGGCGGAAGCGCGTTGTGAAGAAGACGGTGGCGGCGTCTATCGCCAGACCGACGGAGCATGCGCCTTTGCTTGCAGGTGCAGCATTTGGACAGCTCGGCGCTGCTGCGATGGCCACCAAGGGCGGCATTCCGGTTGTGAATGGGGCGTCGACGCAACCGCAGGTGGTGGAAAATGAAGTGGACGTGTGCATGCAGTGTTACCTCAAGACAGAGCGGCGCGATCTGTTCGAGCGCAAGAAAGCGGAGAAGACGCGGAAGGAGCGAGAGCAACGGGATCGCGCGGCAGCGCTTGCGGCCGCAGAGAAGAAGCGGATCCAGCAGCAGAAGAAGCAGCAGAAGAAGCAGCAGCAGAAGCAGCAGCAGGACCAGTTGAAGAGGGAACGCGCCGCATCGACGAGCGCGTCGGCTGCCGAGGTTCCGATCGATGCGACACCGGGTGCCGCTCCAGCGAGTGAGGCCACGAGTGAGTCGCGCATGGTGCTCAAGTTCACGAAGGACGAACTAGAGGCCGCCCTGGAGAAGAACACGGTGAAGAAGGAGAAGAAGAGAAGCCACCACGAGAAGAAGAAGAAGAAAAAGAAGAAGAAGCGCAAGACGGAGCGGTTGGACGATTCGGACACAGACGGCATGACGCCGATGCCCTCGCCGCCGCAAATGGCTCGGTACGAGTATGCCGATATCGCGCATCCGGGTCCGGTCGAGGATCTCCAGCTCGCGGACGATGCTCCGGCACTGCGCGTGCCCGAGCACCCGTTAGAGATCAAGGACGCTGGGCGGAAATCATCGTCTCGGAGCTCGCGCAAGCGCGACGGGAAGAACAAAAGCCCTGGCGGGTCTTCGTCGAAGAGAAGGAGAAGCGTGGAGTCTGGAGTCCAGGCAGTGACGCCCGTGGCGGCTCCTCCGCCTGCGACACAGGCGGCTTTGTCGTCCTCACGGTCCTCTAGATCCGCGACCGCAGCTCCAGTGGTGCCGGCTGCGGCGCCGACGCCGACGCCGAGCAGGAAGCGCACGCGTCCCAAGAAGGAGTCGAGCCGCGAGCGGGAGCTGCGCGCGCTGGGCCAGTACTGTCCAGTGTGCAACGAGACGTACGAGGAGGACGACGACAGCAGCTTCGTGTGCTGCGACTCGTGCGAGATGTGGGTCCACACTGCGTGCGACCCGAGTCTGAGCCCGTGCGTGCCCCTGCGATGCTCTTGCTTCCTGCGTAGCGGATCTGTGCTGACGCTACGCCTGTTTGCTGGCGCATTGCTACAGGGAAGCGGTGGCGGCTCTGTCGAGCACGGACGAGAAGTACATCTGCCCGCTGTGCGCAGGGCGATGAACGTCCGCTCGGCGCACTAATTCTAACGCCAAGAAGGGCGAACCCCGGCGCGTCGCCGGGAGCCAAGGGTCTTGTAAGCAGCACGGCTGCCGCGAGGACGGACGAGTCCTGCGCGCATCAGTACAAACCGATATGCCTTGGCCACACGCTGTGCGACCCTCTATCCGCCGTCTGAGCTCACTGTCTGGCGATACCGAGTGCATGTCTGCAGGCGCTACCTGACGGACTCGCGCTGCTGCTGCTGCTGCGGCGGCGGCGGCGGCGGCGGCGGCTTCACCGGTATGGAGTGGACTCTGGCGGCGAGCGCCCGCGCGCTCTCTCGCTTGGCGTGCTCCCGCTCCAGCCGGACCTTCTCCTGGACGTCCTTGGGCGTGGCCGGCGTGATGACCTGCATCCAGCCCTTGAGCGCCAGCAGCGCGTGCTCGACGCCGAAGACGAGCCAGACCTTCCCAGCCGGCGAGATGTCTGCGTCGAGGCGCTCGACGAGCGTGGTGGCGAGCGCGATGTTGAGGCAGTTGGTGAGCACCGCGAGCACGCTCATAAGCTGTAGCACGGGGAACCAGACGCCGATGCCGCTCGCCTTGCGCGCGATGGGCCGCTGCTTGGCGTGGCACAGCTTGAAGGCGTTGGCGCGCAGCTCGAAGACGTTGTTGGCCAGCGCGAGCAGCGGCGCGAGCGGGAAGGCGAGCGAGAAGAAGGACACGTACCCGAACTGCAGCAGCAGCTCGGCGTAGTCGTGGAACGTGTCGTACGTCGGCAGCGCGGCTTCCTCCCATGCGCGGTCGGACGCCTGCTCGAGCCGCACGCACTGCTCGTGCACGAGCGCGTTGCTCTGCTGCGGCACCGGGAGCGCGCGCCACGCCGCCGCGTTCATCCCTGGCGTCTCGAGCTCTCCACTCGCGCCGGCGCTCGACATGAGGAACGCGGGCGTGGAGGACGGCGAGTTGAAGACTGCCGAGCGGCTGAACTGGGCGTTGGCCGCGCGGCGCCGCCGCCGAGCGCGCAGCTTTCGCTGGAGGAAGGGCAGCAGCGTCTCGCTCGCGTGCTTCCACAGCTGACCGGTGACCATGAAGGACGCCAGTTGGATGGCCACGCGCAGCAGACTGTCGGCTCGCGCGGCTTCCTCCTCCCCAGCACCGCCGCCACCGCCGCCGCCGCCGCCGCCACTCCCGTGCCCGGCCGTGCCGGAGCTGCTGGGGCCGCTGCTCGACGCCGCGGCGGCGGACGCGAACGCGTAGTAGTAGAGCGACGCGAAGACGTGGACGAAGCGGAAGGAGAAGACCTTGAGGATCAAGTGGCTCTGGTACCGCGTCTCGGTCTCGTGGTTCTCCCAGTCGTTGAGCCGCCGCGCGAGCGCCGTGAAGCCGACGTCGAGCGCCGGGATGAGCAGTCCGTACAGCGCGGGCGTGATGAGCAGGTAGAACCAGAAGTCGGCGTCCACGCCGATGGCGGCGAGCTGCCGCAGGTTCTCGAGCGTCAGGTCGCCGCGCGCGAGCTCGGCCGCGACGCCCTTGGCCACGTGGGCCGCCGCTAGCCGCGGCGCCAGCGCCTGCTGCGCCAGGCGGTCGCGCGCCGAGAAGGCCGAGAGCGCCAGGAGCACGACGGCGGCGACGCAGAGCGCGACGCTCGGGACCGTCGCGCAGTACTTGGCGTACCGCTTCCACGCCGGGTAGTGCCTCTCGGCCGGCGCCTCGGCCTCGCCCGCCGGCCCCGCGTCGGCGCCGGCGCTGGCTTGGAGGCCCGAGCCGCCGGCCTGGGTGCGCGCGCCGTAGAACTCTGGCCGCGTCGCCTCGGCCTCCTCGTACCCGAGCGTGCCCCAGCGGTAGGACAGGCGCGCGGCCTGCCGCTGCCACGCCAGCAGGAAGGCGGACGTCCAGAGCGCCATGAAGAGCGCGTACAGCGGCGCGGCCGGGTGGTCGAGCTGCCGCGCGCGCACCTGCAGCGCGAAGAGCGCGGCGCCCGCGAGGCTCGGCACGACCAGCCAGCGCGTGTACATCTCGGTCCACGCGAAGTAGAAGGCCACCTTCTCGCCGAAGTACTGCGCCACGCGGTCGATCGGCTGGTCCAAGGCGCGCCGCACCGCGCGGCCGCACGCGAGCCGCTCGGCCCCGGCCGCCGGCCGAGCGCCGAGCGCCGAGCTGCAAGCCGTCGAGTCGGCGGCAGGAGACGGCGGCGCCGGCCGGCGCCAGAAGGTGACCCACTCGGCCCGCAAGACGCCCAGGTCGCGCTTGTGCAGCGGGTACATGTTGACGACGTACTTGGCGCGCAGCGCGCTCGTCTCGTGGAGCCCGGCGCCGCCGCCGCCGCCGCCGCCGTCTCCCGTCCCGCGGCCACGGCCCTCGTCGTCAACCGGCGCCGTGAGCAGCCAGTGCACGATGCTCTGCTTCTCGCTGTCGAGGAAGCGCACGTCTCGGCCGTCGAAGGCCTCGAACGTGTCGCGCAGCTCGCGCGAGAACTCCATCCAGATGCGGTCGAAGCGCCGCAGTTTGCGCATGCGCATGCGCTCGGCCCCTCGCTCGAGCACTCGCGGCGGCGCCTTGACCTTGAGCAGCGTCTGCTTGCCGTCGAGCGACAAAAGCCGCTTGACCTCCAGCCCCGTGCGCTGGATGCGCTGGACGATCAGCTCCCGCCCGCCCAGCGCCGGCCCGCCCCTGCGTCTGCCGCCGTGGCCGCTCCGCCCCACGTCCAGCGCTACTCGCAGCTCACTCCGTGTGGCCGACGCGGCGTCTGAGCTCCCAGCGGCGTCCTGCGCCAAGTGGAGGCGCTCCTCGAACTTGGACGGCTTGAGCAAGATGGCGAAGTCGTACTCGTCTTCCTGCCGCGACAGCTCGCCGACCCGCTCGACGGCTTCCCCGCTGTCGCCGTCTCCGAGCCCAGCGCAGCTCTGATGCGGATCGCCGGACGCCATCCTCGTCTCCAGGCGCCGCCTTTGAGGCGAGTCTCGGGACGCAGGGGCGTCTCCGGCAGCAACGACACTTGGACATTCGGCCGCTTGCTCCCGCTCAAGAGTCTCGGGGCGGAGCGACGCAGACGGATCGTCTCCGTCATGGAGGAACCAGCGCTTGGGACTCGGTCTGCTAGGCGACTGGCGCGTCGGCGAGCCGCCGCCGTGGAGCTGCGCGCTAGCGGACGGCTCGAAGCCGAAGAACGCGTCGCGGTTGCGCCTCAGCAACGACGCGGTCAGCACGGGCGGGCTCTTCCTGGGCGGAGACCCACGCGCGAGGCCTCCGTCGGCGTTGCTCTTGGTGACGGACGTCCGGCGGCGGCATACGGCCTTGGCCGTCGCGTCGCTCGCGATATCCCAGTCGCACGACTCGCTCCCAGGCCGTGGAGACCGCGAAGAGCTCGCGTCTGCGCAATCGAGAACAGCGGACGGAGAGCGCTGGGGCTGGAAGGGATTCGGCGCCGCGGCACCGACGGCGTCTTGGATCGTGATGGCTGCGTGCGCTGCACTGGCGAGCGTGTCGCCGCGCCTGCCGGGTCCGTCCTGCTGTCCGCTGGGTCGGTAGACGGCCGGAGCGTTGACAGGCGGCAGGCGCGCCATGGCAGAGCCAAGAGGGGAGCGGCTCGCAGAGTCTAGAACGCCACAAGCGGCGATCTCTGCCACCGGCCGCGCTCCTGGGAGCCTCAGGGTCCGCTTGGCCCCAGTCCCCAACGCTTGGGCGATCGCGGCGCTCGCGTCCATCGCGTGGGCGGCCGATGCTTGGACGCAGCCGCGCTGGCGAGGCGAGTGCCTCTCGACGCGCGCCGTCTCGTCTTCCGTCCCAAGCCGTTACTCCGCGACTGCCACTCACACAGCCGCGTCAACAGGAGTAGGAGCTGCTCGCTATTGTTAGTGACAACGAGGACGCTCGCTCCGGGCGAATCGACGCCAGCAAAGAGCTGGGCGAGCAGAGCCAACCGCTTCATCCGCAAGTTGACGAGAGCCGAGCGAAGCCAACGGCGCATGGATGCTGCCTGCCTGCTTCCTGGCGCCGGCCGATGCCGCCTGCCATGGCGCCTGATCCTGGCAGTCCGCGCGTACGCAAGCGCAAGAGGCAGCGCCTGACGCCCGACTCGTCCTTCTCTGCCGTGCTGTCTGTGCTCCGAGCGACGCAGGGCTGGGGCGTCAAGCCGGTCAGCTCCTCGTCGCTCGTGCCGGACTCGCATGTGTACTACACGGACGTGGGGATGGCCAAGATCAGGCGCGGCATGCCCGTAACCAAGGGCGTCGACTACTTTGAGAGCAGTGTGAAGACCTGGAAGTACATTCGGGCGGAGGGTACGCCGCTCACGCCCATGTCTCGTGTCGGACGCGCGCGTCCTCGAGGGGTGTCTGACTCCGACGTGGCGGCTGTAGGCGTCCTGGACGAACTGCTGCGAGACCAGGCGGATGAGGACAGAGGCGAAGGCCTGTCAGCGATCGAAGCCATGCTGCACAGTATTCGGGACGAAGTAACAGCAGATCCCTTCCTCGTTCCCATGCACAGAAGCTATCGCGACGTCATGGCGAGGGATCCATTGAACAAGTACTTCACAGCCGACGACGATGTCGACAGCTGCAGGTACTTGGTGAATGACAGCAGCGACGAGGATTACGAACCCGGCAGCAGTGGGGACAACAGTGACGACGACGACAGCGATGAGGACTGCGAGGAAGATGTGGACGAAGACGACGAGAGCGAGGGCGATACCAGCGGCGAAGCCGGCGAAGTCGTGAGCAGCGGCGATGGAGATTGCAAGGCTCACATGGGGAGCGAGTCGTGTACCGCTGAGCGTATTTCTGATGACAAGAACGGCAAGGATCTCGAGTCCAGCAATGATGATAACGGCGCGGAGGGCAAAACTGATGCGTTTCAGTTGCCGAGGCTCTCAGTTACCTCGATGGCGATGGCTCTGGTCGCGAATTAGAGGAGGAGGTGGCACCGGTTGATGAGGGTGTCGCTATGACCGAGGTGGCAAACAGTGACAATGCAAGCGGAGATCATCACACTCCGTGCTACCAACGACCCGAAGTCGACGAGACATCGGGCAACGTCAGCG
>JAADYC010000837.1:0-12801 GCA_023338135.1 Phytopythium kandeliae
ACGAGCTTGCCGTGACGACCGTACTTCGACTCATTCGCGAGGTGCACAGCAAGAGGCAACGCTTGGACTAATTTTGGCCAATGACAAAGCACATTTTTCTGTCGCTCAGATTTCCTACGATTTTTACAGATAAGTGAATGGTTGCGCCACTCGTCGATCAGTTTCATTCTTGAGGAATCGCTCCCAAGAATACTATTCTTTGTAGGATGCTACGACTGACTCGAACGCTCTGATTGGTCCTCTCATCGAGGGGAAGGGGACGAGTCGTCCCACGTCAACCCACAGGCTATGGTGATGCGTCTAAGGAATCAACGGCTCACTTTGTCACTTTGGCTGACAGCCGAGCCTTCTCTCCCCAAGTGCAACCACTTCGGACCTGCTCGACCGAGAGCTCTCAGTCACTCGCCCATTCCACCACGAGCGGCAAAGTCGGTCTGCCTGCGTGTGAGGACGGATGCGGGTCTGCGAGCTGCTGAGCGCGTCCGGCGAGGACGAGCGACCGGGGAATGGCCGGCGCCGCCCCGCCACGGCCCACAGGTGCGTCGCTGGTCTCCCTGGAGCCAGCGGATCCCATGCTCATCACTTCCTGCCACGCGCACACAGCTCGTCGGTCCGTCCGCATCCAGATCTATCCATGCGCCGCATCCTCCGCGAACTCGAGACGTCCACCTGTGCAGCCAAGTCCGCTACGGTCCAGGGGTCCGCAACCTCGTCCGCCTTGGTCCATGGATCCGCCACCTCTTCCACGCCAACTCACGAACTCGCTTCCGCATTCGTATCCAAGTTGGCGTCTGCTTCCGCTTCCGCCTCCATATCCACAACCAATTCCACATCTACATCCACAGCCACAGCCACATCCACATCCACAGTCACAGCCATATCCACAGCCAAGACCACGTCCGCATCCGTGCCCGTATCTTCGTCCGCAGCGACCACCCGCCTGCGTTCGCACCGACGCCTCACGGACGACGAGAAGCGCGTCAAGCAGCGGCAGCTGGTCAAGCGCTCGTACTACCGGAAACTCGTGCGTCCTCTCGCTCTCTCCTTCCCTCGTCCTCACTTCTCATTCGAACAACTGCCTTGCTCCGCAGGACACGCTGAGCACGTTGCGCGACGAGGTGGCGGCGCTCGAGCGCGAGTTCCGGCGCGTGCTATGCGCTGTATCGGCCCGTGGTGGCTCTACAAACTCGCCGCGCGCTCGGTTCGCAGCGCTGGCGGAGACGCAGAGTGACCTGCGGCTAGAGAGCTCACAGCTGCGAGCGCACGCCATGGAGCAGAGCAAGGCACGCGAGCGCATGCGCCTCCTGCTGGCAGAGGAGCTGCGCGCACTGTCGGAGGGTCCTCGGCCGCCGCCAGAGGTACCGAAGACGGCAATCCCAGTCGCGGGGATGTGGATCCGACCGCTCACAGCCAGCGACTGCGAGCGCGTGCGACGCGCGGCGGCTACCGAGGTGCGCGCGTTCCTGGCGGCCGAGCGTGAGGAACCTGGCGCGTCGACTGGTGCGCGCGTGTTTGGCTGGCGTGACCACCGGCGCGTGGACGCGGACGGGCGGCAGCTGCGCTTCTGCCTCGAGAAGACGTTCCGCGGACTACCGGCGCGCGAGGTGGCGCGCCGCATGTGGGCCCTCGTGTCGACGGCACGAGGGCTCTCGCGCATTTACGCGGCGGTTGGTGGCGCGCGCTTCGAGCTGCTGCAGCATGTGGATGCGTCCAATGTGCTCTTCTACCGCGAGCTGCGCAGCGGTGGTGCTGGCAAGTCTGGCGCGGTTCTCAAAACGTTCGTGCTCGCGTCGCTCGTGGACGACGTGCCGGACGAGGGCGACGCGCTGGTTCTCTTGCGCTCCGTGGATCCGCGCGCGCTCCTCGTGGCGCGGAGCTTATCAGAGTCGACCGATGGCCGTTGGACGGACGTGTTCAGCTGGGGCACGTACGAGCGCGCGGGCCGCGGCGGCGCGGACTGCCGCAACGCGTTCGGCGGCGTCGTCCCCACGGCGTCAACAGCTGCGACGTCTGGCGCGTTGGACGCCGCGCGCTGGCTGTTGCTCGTGCTCGACATTGCCGTGCGTTGCGAGAGCGCAGTCGTCGGCGCGCCAGCGCTGCTCTGGAGCGACTAATATAGCTTCGCCTGGCATGTTGGAGCGATCCATTCATGGTGTGGGCCACATACAAAGGCAGCTTTCGGAGGAGTGATGCTCGTTGAAGGGTTCACGGTAGGGGTGGAGCAGTCAGCTCACTGTAAGAGCCAGCTCACTGTTGCCCGGTTGGCTCTCCGATCTACGAGACGTCAGCTTGAGCGCGGCGCTTGGCCGTCTCGGGTCGTTTGGTCGTCTCGGGTCGCTTGGCAGTCTCGGGTCGCTTGGACGCCGACGAGGACGACGAGGATGAGGACGACTTGGACCGACTCTTGGCCGTCCGCGGACGCGATGAGCCCGTCGAAGCCGCCGCGCGTCGTGTGGCTGCCGGCGCGTAGCCGTCGCCTTCATCGTCTGACACGTAGACGAAGAAGGGGTTGCGCATGCGCTCGAGCTCCTCGGCGCGCGCGATCTCGTCGTCCGCTGCGTCGTCGGCTGCGTCGTCCGGGAGCGAGGCCACAGCCGTATCCGACACCGCATCCGCTGCCGTCCGTCGGCCTCGGCGTTGCTTGTCGCTCGAGGTCTCGGGTCGACGTAGCGAGCTGGCGGTCGGCGGTCGGCCGTGGAAGCCGCCAGCCGCACTGCTGGCCGGTGCGGCGCGGCGTACGCTGTTGCCGGCCTTCTCGGGCGAGAACTCGAGCACGAAGTCGTCCTCATCGTCGCGCCAGCGCACGCACTGCGCCTCGATGGCGGTAACGGCCTCGGGTGGTGCGAAACGCTCGAGCACAAGAGCCTTGAGCTTGAGTTGTGCCGCGAGTTGGCGCACGGCGTCCAGCAGATCCTCGCGCTCGCGCGCGTGGGCCTTGTCGAGCGCCTTGACCTCGGCCAGCGCCTCCTTGACCTTGGCGAACACGCGGCGCAGCTTGCGCGTCTTGGCCTCGGCCTCTTCCTGCAGTGACTGGTACTGTTCCTCGCGCATGAGCGCGCTCTCTTCGCGCGCTGCGAGCTCGCGAGCCAGCTGCAGTTCCTGCCGCTTGCGCTCCTCCAGCTCAAGAGTCGAGCGCCGCAGCTCCTCCTCGCGCTGAGCCGCGCGCATCGCTCGCTCGCTGCCGCCAACAAGCACCTGCGCCTGCAAACGCGCCAGTTGCTCCTGCAGCTCTCGCTGCTGTCCCTCGAGCTCTGCCTCGAGCGCTTGCTCGCGCGCCAGCTCGTCCTCGACGCGACGCTTCTCCTGTTCGGCCAGCGCCTTGTCCTGCGCCGCGAGCGCCAGATGCGCCTGTGTTTGCTGCATCACCTCCTCCTTCTCGCGCATGGCGCGTGCCGCGATAGCTTGCGCCTCCTGCACGCTCACGCCCTTCTCGATGACAACCTTCTCGACGATCTTCTCGACTTCAATGACCTCCTGCGCCATCGCCGTCGCCGATGCCAATGCCGCTGCTGCTGCCGATGCAGACGCCGCCAGCATCGCGGCATCCGGCGCCGCCGACACAGTAGACGAGAGATTGCTCTGCGCCTGCTCGAGCGCGCGCAGTTTGGCCTGCAGTGCCTCGATCTCTCCCTGAAACTCGCGGATCATGGCGTCCTTAGGGTCCTCGTTGATCTTGGGCTTGTTCTTGATGTGCTTGGCGCGGCTCGCGTACCGTAGCGTCGTGAGCGTCTCCTCGTAGTTGTAGTCGGCAGGGCCGCAGTTGGCGATCATGACCGTCTTGGTGTTGCCGCCCAACGAGTCCTGCAGCAGCCGCGTGAGCTTCGAGTCGCGGTACGGCACGTGCTTGGCCTTGGCGTCCACGAGCGCCGAGATGACGTTGCCGAGCGCCGAGAGGCTCAGGTTGATCTTGTTGGCCTCCTGCAGTCGCTCGCCTGTGGCGCCCGTCTTGGACTGCCGCTCGCTGCCCGCCAGGTCCACGAGGTTGAGCTTGCCGACGCACACGTGATCCTCTCCGCCGGGCTCCGTCGATGGTGTCAGGCTCTCGACAACGATCGTGAAGAGCGAGTGTGAACGCGAGGACGTCTGGTTCATGAGCGTCGCACCGACCGCGCGGTTCTTCTTGCCCGCCTGCATCACGTGGTCGATCTCGGCCGCGTCCTTGACCACCTGCGACGTCAGTGCCTTGACGTACACGCCCTGCTCGGCGCTCTCCTTGAGTTCCAGGCTCGCGCGCGGGTCCTTGCCCAGCAAGTCGCGGATCTCCTCGTTGTAGATCTCCAGGTAAGACGCGCGCACCAGCATGCGCGTCGTCGACGACACGGCCACCTTGTCGAAGACGTGCCGGAAGGATGCAGGGATGATGCCTGGCTGGTCCCCATAGCCCTCCATCGTGTGCGACTTGCCGGCGCCCGTCTGCCCGTACGCGAAGATGGTGCCGTTGTAGCCCTGGACGACGGCCTCGACGATGCCCGTGGCCGCCGTGTCGTACACCTGCTGCTGCGTTGACTCGCTGCCGAACGCTGCATCGAATGTGAAGCTCTTGGGCGGCTCGGACCCCGTGGGGTTCGAGATGGACACTTCAGCGCGCTCAAAGTTGGCGACGGCCACGACCTGCCGCCCGTCCTGCTTCTCGCGGCTCGACAGCGGCCGGATGCGCACCATCACGCGCACGCATTCGTCCGGCTTGGCGCTCGCCATGGCTGCGGCGAGAGGCGCGGCCGGAGGGCCGACGAGATCCGAGACTGGTCGCCGAAACCTACATGAGCGAGCAGGCGAGCGGGCTCGCACACAGATGCCGGAGGGTATTTATATCGACAGCGGCGTGGCTGCCACTCGAGCAAAGAATGATGGCCGCTCGCGCTACGTCCGTCCAGATCGACCGAGAGGGCGTCGCGGGGCATGCAGCATGAGCACCGCGAGCCGCTCGCTGGCTGCCACACCGATGCGATCGATCGACCAGTGCAGACAGCCCCGCTCCAGCTGTTGCCCAGGCTTGGTGCTCAGGGCCGCACGGCAGCCTGGTCGGCAGCCGAACGTGGCGAGAATGCAGCGCAGGATCGCTCCGCGTCGACAGAAGGCAGCAGAGGGTCGAGGCGGCGCGGTCGTCGTCGCTGGCGACCGACTGCAGTTCGCACCGGAGGAAGCGTTGCATCTCGCAAGGGGCACGACGGACGGCCGACTGGCTGGACCGGCCGGCGCGGCCGGCTCGAGTTGACGCGTGTCTGTGGCGCTCTCTCAAGGAACGGCACGGCATGGCAATGCCATTGGCATGGCACTGCGGGCAAGGACACGGACACGAACCGCCAGCGCAAGGTCCCTTCGAGCCTCTTGGCGCGCGGGCACGACCGCCGACCTGGCGCACAGCAAATGTTGTCGCACGCTGACCTGCGTACCCCTCTCGCGCTTCTCTCGCCGGCATCGCGTCCCACTCCGGCGCGCGCCGACCACTGGGCTGCGCCAGCGCGCGCCTCCTCCTTCGAGCGATCGACAGAGAGCGCACGGCGCGCGCTCCTTCTCTCGCCGCGGGCCGTCGTCATGATCCTCGCTGGAGCGAGCGAGTCTTCGAGTCTTCGAGTCTTCGAGCCTGCGAGCCTGCGAGCCTGCGAGCCTGCGAGCCTGCGAGCCTGCGAGCAAGCGCGCGGTCAGCAGGCAGCCGCTTCTTTACATGGCGTGGCTCATTTACTAATCTCGAGGCTCGGCCGACCGGACCGGCGAGGGCGGAATGTGTCACACTCGGGCTCAGCAGCGATCAGAGCGTCAGTGTCGTAACGCGCGGGAGCTCTTGGCTTGAGTATGCGATCGCCGCCCGCCATCAAAACCGCGGGGATGAGGAGCTCCGTAACCCGCGTAACCCATACAGGCGCCAAGTGAGAACCGACTCCCGCGATGCGCCACTCGGCCCGTCTCTACCCCGCATCACGACGCGACGCGCAGCCCGAGGGCTCCTGACCGCCCTGCGCCGCTGCCTGCCTGCGAGTCCTCGCGCCGCGCGGCCCGCGCGCTCCGAGCACTCCCGAATCGACTCCCGCGGTCTGGCTGGCCGTCGTCCGAGTCGCGCCGAGGCGAGGCGCCGAGCAGAGCGAAGCAGAGCGAAGCAGAGCCCAGCCGAGCGCCATGACCAAGTCGCTGCCGCTGCCGCCGCGCTACTTCCAGTGCCCGGCGCTGTCGGCGCGCGAGGAGCAGTACCTCGTGGCCAAGGCGCGCGAGTCGACGCGCGCGCTCGTGGACGCCACGCGCAACAACGACGGCCCCGTGCGGTGGGCCGAAATGGGCATGCACCGCGGCGTGCAGATGTACAAGGGCGAGGCGCGGCACCCCGAGACGGTCGTGGGCGACCCCATCACGTACGGCTGCGGCGCCACGACGCTGCGTGCGACGCTCGAGGAGGTCGCCGCCTTCTTCGACCTGTCCACCCACGCCAAGGTGCGCGACTTCGTGGCCTTCAACGGCGACATGATGGACTCGCAGCTGCTGTACTCGCTGGAGGACCCCGAGCTGGCCAACAAGGACCCGCTGCACCAGATTACGGTGCGCTGGTTCGTCATCGAGATGCCGTCCAAGCTCATCAAGAACCGCGACTTCCTGACGATCGAGTGCCAGAACGCGTTCGTGGACGTGAGCGGCCGCCGCGGATGGGTGCGTTCCTACCACTCCATCAAGCTGCCGAGCTGCCCGGACCTGCAGCACGAGTACGGGCTCGTGCGCGGCTCCTTCTACCACACGGGCCACGTCTTCATCGAGTCGGAGCGGCCCGGGTACCTCGACGTGATCTTCAGCGCGCAGATCAACCTCAAGGGCAACCTGCGCCTGCCGTCGGCGCTCTTCTTCATCGCCGCCAAGAAGCGCCTCTCGAGCGTCGCCGACCTGCAGAAGCAGCTGCAGAAGCGCCGCCTGGGGGCTCAGCGGTTCCTCGGCGACCTCGAGCTCGTGCCCAAGTCCCAGCGCTCGCGCTGCGTCATCTGCTCGGGCAAGTTCGGGCTGCTCACGCGCAAGGTGCGCTGCCGCAAGTGCGGCGAGGTCGTGTGCACGTCCTGCAGCGACGTGTGGGAGGTCTCGATGCCCAAGGCGGGCACGGCCAAGGTGCGCGTGTGCGCCAAGTGCGCCAAGTCGACCGACCGGATCGCCGTGCACCCAGACGCGGCGCTCACGCACTCGCAGTCCGAGATCGACGACGACGCACTCTCGAGCGCGCGCAGCGGCACGCCGAGCACGACCACAGGCGGCTACGCCTACGGCCAGTACGACAAGGAGGTGCTGTCGTCGCCGTCCGTGACGAGCACGGCCACGAACCGGACGGCCAACGGCCGCCGTGGCGTCCACTCGTACCACCAGCAGCAGAGCGCGAGCATCGGGCGGGACCCGACCACGCGCAGCGTCGACCGCGAGTATTACGGCCGCAACAACCCACGGCGCGGGCCGGCCGCGACCACCAGCTTCCACTCCGCGGGCACGGGCGACGACTACCCGCCAAGCGAGGGCTCCGAGTTCGGTGAGGAGTTCGAGTACGGCCACCAGCCGCACCAGCCGGGCCGCGCGCCGTCTCGACAGCCGCAGCAGCCTCCACCGCCGCAGCCGCCGCAGTACCCGACAAGCGGGAGCGTCAGCAGCGGCAATGGCCGCGCCTACCGCCAAGGCAGCGGGGGCTACGACGACCCGTACGCGCGCCGGCAGCAGCCGTCGACGCCCATGCGGCAGAACCGCGGCGTCGGCAATGGCAGCGACCCGGCCATGCGGCGCGGGCTGCCGGCGCGCGACCCGTTCGAGGAGCAGCAGGCGCGCGCGCTCGAGATGAACAACCAAGCGCAGCGGCTGCGCCAGCAGTACCAGGAGCAGCAGCGCGCCATGCACGGCTACGGCGCGTCCAAGGCGGACGTGGTGAACCCGCTGCCGCCCGCGCACCACCACCCGGCGTCGCGCGAGACACAGGCGAGCGACGACACGGTCTCGTCCGCCTCGGACTTCGACGACGTCGGCGCGGGGCTCACGCTCACGCCACAGATGCTCGCCATGCACACACGGCAGATGGGCAAGCCCGGGCCGGTGACGCGCAATCCGGCGCAGTACAACCCGCAGGGGGTGGCGACTCGCCAAGCGCGGCCGCCGCCGCCACCACAGCAGACGTACCAGAGCGCGGGCTACGGCGCGTCGCCGCAGTTCCCGTCCCAGGCGGCGTCTCCAGGATACTCGTCGCCGCCGCAGCGCGGGTACGACAACCAGCGCGGCGGCTACAACGAGTTCGACCTGCCGCCGGCGTACAACCAGCTCTACGGCGCGCCGCCGCCAGCTGTCAGCAGTGGCGAGCGCTACGGCCGTACCAAGTCGCACCGGTCGCAGCTCAGCAGCGCCGACAGCGGCGCGCCGGACGACTATGACGTACGGAGCTACCACAGCGGACGCAGCAACTCGCGCAACCTGCCGCAGCAGCAGCAGCAGCAGCAGCAGTCGGTGCCACAGCAGCAGCAGTCGGTGCCACAGCAGTATGCGCCGCTCGGAGTGGCCAACGACCTGGACGCGCGGTCGGAGCGCAGCCAGCCGCGGTTCCGTCAGGTGAGCTCCAGCAGCGGCAGCAACAGCGACAGCGGCGGCCATACGAGCGGCGGCAACAGCAGCAACCGGCCGCCGCCGGCCAAGCACGCGCCGTCGCCTTCAATGCACAGCGACGTGGAGGACGAGGCGGGCGATCAGTTCGACCACGACGACGTCGGGTCGCCCATCACGAACGCGCTGGCCGACAACTTCAGCAACCTGCTGCGGCCCGAGGACCTGCGCTCGACCGTCGAGAGCTTCCGCTTTTCGGTCGGCTCGAGCACGATGGACCCCACCATGAGCTTCTGCGAGAGCCTGAACGACTACGACGAGAACCCGATGCCGTTCGGCAGCAACAGTCGCGCTGCGCCGTCGTCCGGCGCGGCGGCGGCAGCGGCGGCCAAGGAGGCGCCGGACAAGTCGCAGCCGGTGACCAAGACCATGATCGTGCACGTGTACCAGCAGATCCTGGAGCTGACCAAGCGGCAACACGAGCTGGACTCGTCGCCCACAGCCGACCCGGCCGAGAAGAGCGAGGTCGCGCGCGAGCTGCAGACGCTCTACCAGAAGCTCAACCAGATCACGCAGGACCCCGAGGTGGAGTTGTAGGCTGGTTGGACGTTCGTAGGATGTGGTTGATTCGGTAGCGTGCGAGAGTTCATTTATCAAGTTGACGCCAATGCGAGAGTTCGACGCCTCGAAGCGACGTGATGCAGTGGTGCTCCCAATACTCGCGAGTGCCAGCGAGCATGCAGAAGCGTGTGGTCGGAGGCGGGCAGAGAGCCGATGGCGGTGCTGCTCGCACGGCAGCTTCAAGGCGCTGAGGCTGGGTGGACTGGGTGGACTGGGTGGTGACACTGGACTGCTCAGCGCTGGGGCCATGTGTGATGCGACCGCAACCACAAATGGCCAGCGCCGAGAGGGTGGGGAGAGAGGCTGGACGAACAGCAAACACTGGAGAAGCGTGGCGCGCGAGGTGCCGCGCGGAACAATTGGGTACATCGTGGCGTCACTCGCGTTCAAGCATGGGAACTGGGTTCATCTTGAACATGGAGAGGCTCTCCTCGACCAGTTCTTTGGAGCGGCCGTGGACCGCGGCGAGGCGCCAGACGAGGGCCTCATTCTCCAACTCGCCAGCTCGTCCACACCTCGCAAGACAGTCGAAGCAAGTGCCATGCGCGTCTGGGCAGCGCTGACGTTGTTCGCGACGGCGGCGGCGACAGCTCGCGCCGCCGAGTGCAGCTCCTCGGAGATGGACCAGGTGCTGACGGCCGAGCAGGAGCTCTACATGAGCTCGGACTGCGCGACCATCACGACCGACGTGACGACGGCAACGGCGGCCGATGTGTGCGAGTCGTCGTGCATGGACTTCCTCGCGAGCATCACCGGCGACTTCCCAGACTGCGAGTACTACGGCTACAACTTGCACACGATGCTCACGGAGCTGCTGGCGCAGTGTGGCATGTCAGCCGACGAGGGCAACGCCGCCTCGACGGTCGCGGGCGGAGCGGCGTTTGCGGGCGTCGCGACCGCTGCCACGCTCGCCCTCCTCGCTGCGTAGATCGCCGTGGATCACAGGACTCGTGGCTGCCTTATATTGTGTGTATGTATCTTGGGAGTAACTTCGTAAACCAAACTCTCCTTGGCGACACCCATGCACGTCCAGATCAGTTGGGACGACAAGTCAGCACATAGCAGATTGTTCATCGCCTGCACCTCGAGTGCCTCGAGCGATCCGATCGTCGTTTGTCCAGCAATAGCTCTCTCTGGTAGCTTCGTTCCACGAGCACAGATCTTGCTCGAGAAGGTAGTCTTCGCCTCTGCAGTGTCGATCAGCGGCGGTATCACAACACGGCAATAGACTGCGATTGCTTGGACGGCATGCACTGCGATGTATCACACTCGATGAAGCGAGAGACGCTGCCGTAGATTCCGCAGAGACGTGAGGATTCCCAGCTATGGTAGAGAGCTCCTTGGTTCGCGAACGATCACGGAAGTCAATAACCACCACCATGGCATAGCGTGCACCGGTCGTGGCAGATCGTCTGGCAAGTTCGTCTCCAGTTTTCTGCTGGGTTCACAGTTCAGCGCTCTTGTCACATGAGGATTCTTGGCTACCAAAGAATCCCTAGCGTTCAGTCAAACACTCGGTGTCAAGAACGAATGAGCAGCGCACACGCTCGCAATTCGACATTTGCACAGTTCTTCTGCGTATGGTCAGCCACGTTGGATGTAGTAAAGAAGTCGGGATGAGTGAAATCACTGAAGCCATCGCGGGTATCTCTTCAAGTGTTTGTTGCAAAATCCAGTTGGTGGTGTGGGTCAAGATGGCTCGAGGGAATGGAGCAAGCCCTCGTAGCAGCCATAAAGCCCCAGTTCTCGATTCGAAACCAACTGCGAAGGTCCCGCGCCAATAACTAACCGAAGAACAAATCTAGCTGAAGGTCACTGAGCGCTATGATAGACTTGATTGTTTGCGGACTCGGCTCCGCCGCGGACGCGCTCAACAAGACCCGCGAGCTGTGCATCGTGATGAAGGAGGCCCAAGCGACGTGCACGAGGGTGCAAGCGCGTCTCGAGGACATTCTGGAAGGGATCCGGAAGATGGAGGAGCAGAACATGTTGCCGCCGAGCAGCACACTCAACAAGTACACTGGGGTCATCGCCAATTTCTACGAATATCTTCAGAGGCATCGTGGCAAACCCCTTCTCATGCGTGTTGTTCGGCATCACGCGATCGTAGAAGAGCTGCGGGTGATCCAGCAGGATGTGGCAACGCTCTTTTCGATGCTATACCTCGGTGAAACTGCGTCGATGTTGGATCAGTGGGAAACTGACCGGCGCATCCAAGTCAAAATGCTGGAATATATGGTCGACAGTCCCAAGGAAGTGCTTCATGACCTCCAGAAATCCCGCTCCCAGTATGAAGCGCTGATGACGCTCACGTACGAGTTGCGTCGGCACGCGAGCCTAGATCCCAATGACATTATGCTGTTGATGAAGAAGCTCCGAAAAACAGTAATTCGAGCCACGGATGTGGAGGTTCGTCCGTTGCCCGTGTGGTACTTACCGTATGACCAGATCAAGTTCGAACCGAAGAGCTTCGGCTATGGTTCCTTCGGCACGGTGCATCGCGGCGTCTGGGGGTCCAGACACGACACGGTGGTCAAGTGCTTCATCATCGAGGGATCGCAGATGAACACGCGCATTCAAAATAGGATCGAGGAAGAGATCAGCGTTTGGAACAGCCTCGACCACCCCAACCTGATCAAGATGTTCGGCGCGTCGCACGTCAGTTCTCCTCCATTCTTCGTGTCTGAGTACGCGTCCAACGGCAATCTGGGCTCGTTTCTGGCGAGATCCAGCAATATGAGCAATGTGTGGCGACTGCTGTACCAGGCTGCACTTGGTCTCGAGCATTTGCACCAACACGGCATTGTACACGGCGATTTGAAGCTCAGCAATATCCTCGTGAGTGGCGATGGCATTGTGAAGCTGTCCGATTTCAGTCTCAAATTCGTCCGTACGTGCTCGATGATGTCGAGGGACTTCATAAAGAGTCCGAAGATGCCCAGCATCATTCGCTGGCGCGCACCCGAGTGTCTGCGCTCCCGCCCGACCTTACTCTCGGATATTTATTCGCTTGCCATGTGCATCATCGAGGCATTTGATGGCTGTCCGCCATTCAATCACCTCCGCACCGATGACTTGGTGCGCGAAGCGCTACGGGAGGGCGAGAGACCGGAGCAGCCCAAGATGTTGGACAACGCAGCATGGGAGCTCGTCGAAGCCATGACGACAACGGACCCAAAACTACGTATGCCATTGGCACAAGTCATCGCCAAGCTCAAGGCGTTCGCTGATGTTGGGAAGGGGAGGGAGGGCGTTCAGCAAACCGAAGAAGTGGTGGTGGAAAGAGGAGCCGATGATCCATCGGCCCCAAGCTCGGTTCCCAATGTCTGCAGAGGGTGCAACGTCGGCTTGCCAAGCAACTACAAGTTCTGTGCGCGTTGTGGTGTCCGCGTGGAGGCTTCGCCATAAGATTCATCTCACTCGGGGCTGCGCGAGCTGTCGAACCACTGATGTGAGCGTGCTGCTTCCTCCCACCACACGGGCGGGCGTGTCCCATCGCCTACCCTACCGCCTGCATGCTGTGCGATTGCTCAAATTGGCCGCCAGGAGCACGCTAGAGTCGCGGGAACCGCTCATTTGATTCTCAGTAACTCTAATTCATTCCAATTGTTGCTCTTCAGTCATCAAGCTGCAATGCAGGGG
>JAADYC010000838.1:0-12755 GCA_023338135.1 Phytopythium kandeliae
GCGGCGACGCGAGGAGATCCCAGAGACGCGCCAGCGCGCGTGTGCAACGGACACCAAACGAGCGACGGCCCGCCTCGCGACGAGCGCTGAGTGGTCTCCAGTCTGTTACCAACACGCGCCGCGGACTGATCGTCAGGATGTGCGTGGCATATCGCGTGTGTGTGCTAATGAAGACGAGGCCGACAGGTGTACCGGTGCGCGTGACGCCTGCCCGGTCTCTCTCGAGCGTCACGTGAACGCGCCGCGCGCTGCAGACGCGCTACAGTCCGCCATGGAGCATCCGCGTCAACAGCGGCGACGCCAGACCGGCCATGCACCGTCAAGGAGCGTAGACACGCCGCCCGGCTTGCTTGCAGCCCCGAGGCGGCTCTCTCGGCGAGTGGCGGGAGACTCATCGTCAAAGAGATCGGTGCATGCTTCGTCCGAGCGCGATCGGAGTAGCACTGCTGCCCCGACTAGCATTCATTTGCGATCGTGCAGCGGGCGAGTCACGGCTGCGCGGCGTGGCACTCGCCTCGTGCGGCTGCGGGTCGCCGTCGACACGGCGTGGTAGCGAGCGAGCGTCCTTCCACCGGCGCATTTGCAACGACGGCAGACGTGTCGCCCCGCGCTTGTGGTCGATCGCTGAGGACTCAAGCCTGACTGACCGGCTGACTGCCGCTCGATGCGATGACTGCGGTCATCGCTGGCTAGCCGACACCACCAGACGTCTCGAAAACGATAGTATGTGGTGGGACGTGCAGACAGCCGAGTAACGTCGGCGCACTCACACCAAGCGCGGGCGAATGATGCCACACCCTCGCTACTGTACTGCAAGTGGTACGCCGACAAGGCGGCGGCCAGCCAACCAACCGGCCAGTCAGCCAGCCAGTCAGCCGAGCGCTTACTTCTCGACCGCCGTGTCGTCGCGGTTCAAGTACTGGAGCATCGAGTCCTCGTACACCTTGACGTCCTCGAAGCCGGCCACTTCCTGGAGTACGAACGCGGCGTGGGTCGCGCGAATGCCACGTTGGCAGTACGTGATGACGGGCTTCTTCTTGTCCAGGCCCAGCTCGCCGACGAGAAGACTCTCGAGCGCGCTCTTGGGCTTGAACCGACTCGTCGCGGACAGGTCCAATCCGTTCACCCAGTTGAAGTTGACTGCGCCGGGGACGTGGCCTTCTCGATCACCCACGCCGCAATACCGTTAGTTCGAGAGCTCTGGCGTGTGCTCTCTCCTAGCTGTTTCTACTCGCATCACAGCGAACAACTCACCTGCGCGAGCATTGCCGGCCGAATTCGCGCCGCTGTACTCGGCAGGCGAGCGCGCATCCACGAACTGCACTCCGTCCTTGATCCCCGCCTTCACTGCGTCCAGCCCCACCAGCACGTTCGTCGATGCCTTGAAACTGTACACGTGAGAATGCAGACTCAGTCGGCGCAGTGTTTCGATAAGAGCGCGATACGATTGCCTGCAGTACCTCCATGGAGTCGTCGCGGCCGGAAACGCGCTAGGCATCTTGGTTTCGACAGGTCCCGAGTCGGCCACCCACTGCTTCCACCCGCCGTCCAGCACCTAATCGCGCAGTCAAGTGAGCGAGCGCGCGGATACTCGCGTGGACTCCCCGTGCAGCCGACGCTGCGCACCTTGAGCTGCTCCTTCGGAAACCCGAAGTGATTGAACACCCACCACATCCGAATCGCTTTCTGCTCCAAGCAGGATGCCAACCGGCAGTCAGACATAGCGAGCCCTACAGCAGAGGCGGCGAGCGAGAGAGAGCGAGAGAGAGAGAGAGAGACTCCTCTCCGCACCATGTTGGCATCATCGTCGTAGAACACGAGCGTCGCGTCCGCGTCGAGCTGGAGGCCCTCGGCGATGCTCTCGAACTGCTCCTCCGTGATGAGGCCGGTCGAGTTGGGCGTCGGGTCCTAGTGCACGGCATACACAACAGGAGATTACCACACTGCACCGACGAACGCGTCAAGCGATCGCAGCGTGCTCCTGAGCACCTTCAGACCTGACGCCGCGACCAGGAAGGGCAATGAGCCAGGGATGTGCCCACGGCGGAAGGCCGCCTCCTGGTCGCAGTCCAGGATCATCAACTTCTTGGCGCCGTCGCCGCCCCCGCGTACCCACGCGCTGTCTACCACCGACGAGAAGGCGCGCGCCGCCGCGGCACAGCTCGCGATAGAAGCGACGGCGACTCCCGAGCGCGCCAGCGGCGAACACACGCGCATCATAGCGAGCAGGCACCCGACCCGCGCCGTTCGAGATGTGCGATCGAGATCGGCGCTCCTCGACGTTGAATGGGAGGATAAACCTCGTTCGAATGCTATAAAACCTCGAGGGAATGAATCTGCGACGTGTGAACGGGTCAGGCGTACCTACGGAGGTTCGTCAACCGATCAGGCGTGCACTGCCATGATGTCGACGATGAAGGCTGTTGCTGTTGTCGCACCCGCAGTGGCTCGGCTCGGATGGCCGGCCGGTGTCAAACAGATGCATGCGCGCGGAGTTTGGTTGCCAAGACGCTCTGCGCGGCCTCGGTGGTCCGCTGCAGCGCGATTGAGATCCATCAGAGTCCGCAGACCGCCGCCGCCGGAATGTGTCGAAACCCAAGAGCTACCTGATTCTGCTGGATGAGGTCTTTGAGCGCGTCAACGGGGATGCATTCGAGCCGTTGTCCTTGGAGATAGTCCAGTCTGCGTCGGGTGTGCATTGGGAGAGAGTTAGAAACCGAAGGTGGGTGTGGCGCGCTCCCATGTTGCACCTCTGAAGCTGTGCTGCGGACACCGCTCGGAGCTCGGCGAGCTCCTCTGCTGTCCCGTTGGAGATGCTGCTGTCGATGCTGCTGTGCTAGTCAACGTATGTGATGTGTTGTATTAGTCGCGAGGCCGATGGTGAGAGCGTCCGTTTTCAAGTGGATCAAGGATCTCACCAAGATGATCAGCAGCCAGGCGAGTGAGACGAGCAGCGCATTGATCGTTAAGCCCACTTGGATGGCGGAAATCTTGCGTTGAGTCGCGGGACTGATCCCAGTGCTTTCCTTGCAGTTGCTGGTCGTTTGAAATGAGTGTGTAAGCGACTTTTGCGTGTGAGTCTTGTCCTGAAGACCTTACCTGCTTTCCCCATCAAGGAGCTCCCGGCCGAGCTGATACGACGACGGCGATGAGATCGTTTCGACAAGGACTGCCGCAGCGATACAAACGAGGGCGACTTGTGCCTGTAGCAACAGGGAGGCATCGCTGGAGCTGTTAGGAAGACGCTTGCGTGACAAGCCAATTCGCGCCGCACGGTGCCGTACAAGGCGCTTGGACGCGAGGATTCGAGCCTGATTTTCGTGTAATGGGTCAATCTTGAAAGTAGTGGCGTGGCGCGCCTTGGAGAGATGCTTGACCAAGCTGACAAACAGCACAGTGCTCCAATAGCGCGTCACACGAACGATGTAAGGGAAACACTCGCTGCATGAACTCGGTCTCGAGTGCGACCACAGCGAACACGCAGGAGGGTGAAAGGATATTTGAAGGCGACGAAAAAGAGTGGCCTGGATCGGTTCGTGCCCGCCGCATACGAGCAGAGGAGGAGATTGTCGGCACTGGGTGAGTCGGTTGCCTGTATACTCAGCAGTTGAACCGCATTCGTCCAGCAAAACCCCGCGGTGATCCCAAGAAACACCATGGCGAAGATCCTTGCTGCGTCTTCCGACAGTAGCTGCCACACTGATGACTGCTGCTTCCTGGAATTTGTCCCTCTGAGTCCGCTACTCCGTTGATCGTGACGGCGAAGTGGCAATGGTAGATGAACCGAGCTTCTGCGATGCAAGAGTCCAACGTTGTCCTGGTTGCTGATCCGCAGCGAGCAGAAACCTCCGCCCACTTCGCTCTCAACGATGTAGCGCACATACTTGCTTGGGCGGAAGAATGGTTCGGTGAAGACGGGGTCGTCGAAATGCGAGTCGATTTGCTCCGTCGTCATGGCATCTTCCGAAAGAGATCGTCTGGTCTTGTCCTCGGCTGAAGTTTCGCGGAGCGGAGCAGCCTCGTTGCTGTCATGTGGAGCAGGAGCGTCCATTCTCGCTGCTGCCGCTTTCGCGCTTGCTCACTGCGACTGTCCGCTTTTAGACAACACCGATCGTGTTGGACGAAGCGGCGCGAGCGTTCCTTCGATGATGAAGGATCCAGGGCATTGAAGCGCTCAATTCGTCATGTCCACACTTGATTCGTCGCCTAATGCACTACTCCATCGGCTCGCCGCTCTACTCCATCGCTCGGACGGGATACCGCTCGCGTTCCCACTCAAACTCGCCGATCACGAGCTCGGCGGCCTTCAACTGGTCGCTGCTTAGACTGCTGAACGCATCATGGATGGTCATGTGCTTGGCGAGCTCCACCGCGAGCTGGGAGCGGACCAGAGCCGTGCCTTCGGGGGTTCCTGGAGACACGTGCCGGGTTCGCACGTCGTGGTACAGACGGCCCGTCGAGATCGACACTCGCAGCGTCTCAGGGTGGAATGGCATCGACATCTCCCCGCCGCCAAAAGAGAACAGCCACTTGCCGTCCGACGCCTCGCTGCGCGCCAGACTCTCCAGCACGAACGGCCGGTCCGCGCACTTGATGAAGTTCATCTCTTTTCCGCATGGGGATTTGAACGGGTACTCCAGCAATGGGGCCAGCTCCGGGTCGCAGTCGCTCTCTCCGTTAGCCTGAAGCTGGGAGAAGAAGAAGCGCAGGAACTTGGCGCTCTTGAGCGACGTCGCGATGTTCTTCGGCCGCGTGTCTTCCAGGAACAACCGGCCCTGCGCCGCCGCAGTCAGAGGTCTAGGTATCAGTCACCCTCCGTGCTCTCCGGTCAGCATGTTTGTGCGCCAGCTGCACCTGCAAGTCGATGTAGTAGAAGTACCGCCGGTGCTCCGCCTGCGCCTCATAGAACGCTTCACTGCAGCCTCAGACGTTAGCCGCCAGCGAGAGGTCACGCGGGGGTGGGATCTCCTCCAGAGGCGACGGACTTCATGCGCTCACCTCTTGATGTCGCGCAGCTGCCGTAGCTCCAAGTACTTGTCCTCATCCTCTCCGGCGTCCGTGTCCGTGTGGAAGCGAGGCGCCGAGCGAGCAGGCCCAAAGCGCCGCCGGCACGCGGCGAGTAGCGCCGCTCTCGGTCCCGCGGCTGCCGCCATGTTGATCGGCCAGAAGTGAGGAGCGAGCGCAAGTGCTGTGCGGTTTTGGCGAATCATTTGTTGATGTGACGCTTTTGTACCAATCACGGGTGTGGATGGATCACAGCGTCTTGCACAAGCTCTCCATCGACCGAACGCATGCATACGCGAGTTTCTCCCAATCACATCAGTGTGCATTCCGATTCAACATCGCCACCGTGCGCGTTGTGTTGGAAGAGCCGAGCGATGAGCCTAACCCTATTGAATAGTTTACGGAGAAACTTTCAGTAGTTTACCGAGTACATTTCGTTGAAGTCTCGCTTTTTCGTCGTGTCTTCTAACACAACGTGTACGGTGGCGATTTTCGAAACGAAAGCGCCATGTCGAAAACTGTTTACTCCTAGGTTTAGGGAGCGGAAAGAAGAAGAACGCAGTACTGCGCACGCTCTCTTAGTAGACATGGGAGATTGGACTTCCGACAGAGCGTGCACGGTACTGCGCTCTTCTCCTTGAATCAGTTTGGTGACAGATACCGTGCGCGTTGTGTTGGAAGAGACGACGAAACGCCGGCACGAGATGTAGACGACTTTGACCTCTATCAAAATTAGCTCCCTGCTTCTGCTTCTGCTGCGGTGGCGGCGGCGGCTGCGGCGGCGGCGGCGGCTGTAGCAGGCGTGAACATGAGCCTGATGCGAGCGCCGCGGCCGCGTCGACGAGGAGATGGCAGCGCCACACCGCGCAATGCCCCGCTCACGCCTCGCTCGCCACCTCTGTCAAGCCGATCGGTAGCCAGCATGCGGTCCGAGCTGAGGACCTTGGGCGATCTCCAGCGACAACACGCCGACATGAAGAGGCGTGCGGCCCTCGCCGAAAAAACGCCGCAGCTACTCTGTCGAGCGCGAGAGGTGAGCGACAAGGCCAAAGGCTTCCCGAAATGGATGGACTCGCTCCGTGTCCCCGACGGTTGGCAACGAGAAGCGCTCGAACGCGTTGCGCCAGCCCACGACGACACTCGGACCGCTCGACAAGAGTTGGAGATGGCGCGGAGCCTGCTGCAGCCACCAGTGGACGCGTTCGATCTCGCGGAGTACGAGCGGCGGTACCATCGCTTAGAGCGCACCGTGGAGACCCTCGATCGCGCCGTGACTGAGATTGAAGAGCGCTTCCGAGGGGGCGAGCAGTGGGCAGCCTGCAAGCGCGTCCAAGACTGGTTTCGGCGGCGCATGGCAAAGGTACGTCGCCGGCGTTCGCGTGGCTGCGTCGTCGCGCTAGAGACGTCCGTTGACTGCGTTTCCTGCAGCGCGGATTCTACACAAAGAGGCTGCGCATCCATCGCCGCCACCGCGGGTTGATCCCTGGCATCTTCGACTCCATCCCGGCCAAGTCCAAGCTCACAATGCACCGCCAAACGGGCACGATTACACTAGAGTACCCGACCTCAGAGGTCGATCGAGGATTTATGGAGGCATAGCGCAGCAGCGACAGGGACGCCACCGGCACGACGACGCATACATGGAAGAGGAGCATGTACTTTAAACGTTACTGGGCCTTGCAAATGACTCGCCCGACCAGGCGATGCGCACACAAATCACTTGCTTCGAGGGTACCCGAGAACGCCTCGGCGCGCGTTCCGAGGGACAGTGGCGATAGATAGCAAAGACGGCAGCGAGCGATGCGCGAGATCCGCGGTGGTCTGCGGCCGGGGTGTGACAGGAAGAGCCCGGTCATGTGCCGGCCGCCGACCTCCGACGGCCGCGGACCTCGACGTGGGAGGATCTCTCGCCCGCTTATCTCTTGACACCCTGGTTCTGCTCCTTGGCGAACAGATCGTCGAACTGGCGCGACTGGTTGATCGGGTTGCGCTTGAGGTTGGCCATGCGGAAGCGAAACTCGCGCCACTTGGCGCCGCGCACGTCCTGGTGGTGCAGCGGCTTGAAGCGCTCGTCCTTGTTGAAGTACACGTCCGGGTTCATCGTCAGGTAGCGCGCGGCCACGGCCGAGCCCATGCAGGCGGCGAAGCCGGCGACGAACACGACCGGGAACGTGCCGCGGTCCGTCATCCAGAGCTTGAGCACGTTGAGGCCGGAGCGGGTGGACTTGTTGAGCGCGCTCATGGTTGGCTGGACGGGCGAGCGGCTACTGGTGCTTCCTTCCGGTGGTCCTCGGGTGCGCACGACGAAGCAAATGCCGGAATGAGCGGTTTCTCTGCGAACTGCGCCGCGGCCGCACAGATACGGCCGAGGCGCGATTAGATACGCGCGTCGCCGGCGCTCCAAGCTTCGCTCTCCCGTCCGGCCAGCGGCCGGCGGTCCATACAGCGCAGCGTGGAGCTTGGGGAAGAGCTGCTCGCAGCTAGACATGCGCCAGCGAGAGCCGCCGGCGTGGGCATTGCAGGCAAGGCATTCCCTGGCGATAATGGCCCTGCGAGGAGTAACGCGGCCCAAGGCAGCATGACGAGCAATTCGGTGGGTCAAGTTCAACGTTCTTGTCTCGAGGGAGCCAGAACGGGCATCACGACGCTGTCTGCGACGTGGTGTACGATGGGTTTTGAGGTGCAAACGGGTCAAACCCGCTCCTTCGAACCGCATGGTATGGTTTTAGAGCTAATATACTATGTTTTAGAAGAGTGTGCGAGAGACAAGCGCAGCACATTTGTGGTGGAGAAAGTAGGAAACGTGCCAGGCAAAGGATGGACTCGACAGGTTTCCTCCGATTTAGGATGGAAATGCCTCATTTAGACACCAGACCCGCCGACCCGCGGAACAGACACTTTGTGGCTGCGTCTCTTTGCCCAGGTTGCCTGGTCCTCGGTTTCTTCCTGCCTGCTTGCTTCCGAGCACTCAGCCAGCCAGCCAGCCAGCCAGCCAGCCAGCAAGCCAGCCAGCTACAACGGCCACAAAGCATTCGGAGCGTCTGCATTGTCCGTCGACCGATCCCGCCCGCATCGAGTGCAAGCGTTGCTGTCGTTCGAATGGCCCGCACGCAAGCCGGCACTTTCGCGCCAACTCGAGAGTCTCATTCTCGAGCGGTGCACAGGGTATGGGAGAATCCAACACGCTCCGTGTTTGAGCCATTGGTGGAATCTGCTTTGCTGTGCTACATACACACGGCGAGCGCGCTGCTGCATCGCACCGAGTAGAACGAGGGTATCCATGTTGCTGCCCCACGAACCGGTACAACAGATCATTGGCGAATACCATGCCTCAAGCAACGCGGAATGAGAACAACAGCACGATCACGCACCGATCGACTCGAGCAATCCGTTGCTGTTGAGCTCTTGCATGTCAACCGCTGCACTGATCCTCGATGCACACAAACCAACAAGCGAACAAGGCATGGGTTCAGCAACTTCAACTTGCTAGTCGAGCGAGCACCACTTGAAGTGAGCGTTGCTATGCGCTGTCTGAACTGCATCGAAGCAGAAAGTAGTCAGATTGACTCGACAAGACAGCGAATGATGCGCTTGGCTAGCCAGATGCGGTCGTCACGAGGTGCAATCACGTATGATATCCCAGAGAAACCGAGAAACCGAAGAAAGAGCGAGAAGAGAGAGCGAGAAGAGAGAGAGCGAGAAGAGAGAGCGAGAAGAGAGAGAGAAAGAGAGAGCTTCCAAGCGATTCTACCGAGACAGCTCGACAGGAAAGACACACAGGCAGCACACAACAAGCACAAATCATCAAGAGACAACACGAGCCCGAGAAACTGTTTAATGAACTGAGATTAGAGCGCGAGTGAGACCAAAGCCTTCCGAAAACACAATGTCCGAAGTGACCGCGTTCAACGCGCTCGACAACGGCGCGCTCGACCCGCACAGTTCCCATCGAGCTATCTCTTGACACCCTGGTTCTCCGGCTTGGCGAACAGGTCGTCGAACTGGCGAGACTGGTTGATCGGGTTGCGCGTGATATTAGCCAGGCGGAAGCGGAACTGGCGCCACCGGTCGCCGCGGTCGCCGTAGAAGGCCATCCCGTCGGCGCGCTCCTCCTTGTTGAAGTACACTTCCGGGCTCCAGAACGAGAAGCGAACCATCGTCAACGTGCCCAGGAAGGCAGCGAAGCTGGCGCAGAACACGACTGGGAAGGTGCCGCTGTCCGTCAGCCACAGCCTGCCGGCGCCGAGGTGAGAGCGAAGGGAACGGTTGAGCGGCGGCATGATTCCAGGACAAGAGCTCGGTCGAAGGAGTCTGGAGCGGTCGAGATGAGAGGCTGGTGGGCTAGCAACAGTCCACGCGGTTGTTGCTGTTGCTGTTGCTGCTGCTGCTGCTGCTAGCGCTGCGGAGGGAAGAGTTGCCGCTGCTGCTCCTGTCGAAGCGAGCTCGGGAAGGCAAATCCTGGAATGGCGCTGCTGGCCGCCGGTTTGCCGTGGCCGTGGTCGTGGCGCCGCATAAACACGATGGCTTCGGCCATCCACGCTCCAGTCGAGCGAGCGAGCGAGCGAGTGAGCAAGCACCGTGGTCTGACCAAAAGCTGGCGGTGCGTCATTCGTCGACACGTCTCGAGATGCTGACGCCCCTTCAACCACGTGGGTCAGGCACCCGGACCAGTGCGGACGGTGGCACCTCCATTCTATATCTAGATGTACAGGTTATGCATAAAAGAAGGGAGGAAACCTAAAATCACTCTCTGACAGCTTGCATGGAATGTGCCCGATAAAAGGGGTATCAGTTAAGCGAGGTATCCACGAGTCGGATGATGGGTCCACCGCTTCACACGTTGACAGGTCAGGCCGCTCGACCGCAAACGCCGCGGCGACAAGAGACCGATGACGCCCCTCAAAGCTCCACGCATTGACAAGCTGAGCGACGGACCGAGTGTCCGGGACGGCGGCGGTGGCGGGCCTGAACATGACCGCATGCGCGCCTCGCTGATCGTACGCCGCGTGCCGGCTCGGACCTTCGGTGGACACCGAGAGCTCTTGCCATCGACCATGGACGACGGCAGCGCACCGCATGCATGCATGCATGCTCCACACGTATCGAGCGTATTTGTCAGATCCTATACATGAACATTCCACACATCCTGCTGAACTCGCAACAAACCGTCTATGATGGACCACCCAACACGACCGCGCGCGTGATCTTTGGCGCCGACCTGCGTCTCCGGCAGTGCCGTCGGCGGTCAGGCAGAGCCGAGCGTCGTCCTCGCGCTCGAGTCGCGCGCATGACGCCTGCCAGCGACGCAACGGGTCTTGTTCAAGCAGCACGCGACCGGCCGACCGGCGGTCCGAGCTCGACGCTGGCGACTATCGCTCGCCCGCTAGTCACGCACGAGACCTAAGCTGCGGACAGTGTTGAAGCCGTTCGGGCACGTCTGCTCCTTGATGCGGATGAGCGCGCGGTTGACCACCTTCATGAGCGAGCAGCGGGCCCAGACCGTGTGTCGGTGGTACCTACGCAGCCCGTCATCCGGCGTCGCGACCGCCTCGGTCCACGCGGACGGCGGGAAGAGCTGCATGATGGGACTCTCGCACGCGGTCGCCGAGCTCGGCAGCTGCCCCTTGTAGAAGTCACCGAGGAACTGGCAGTAGTGCAGACTCGCGGGCGCGTCGTCGGGAAGCACCACGTCCAGGTCGTCCTCGCACGGGTTCGCCAGCGAGTCGTGCACAAAGTCCCAGTGCTCATGTCCGCCGCCGGCGTACCCGGCGCTCGTGACGCCCAGGTTGCTCAGCAGCGTGTGCTGCACGCCGTTGTTGGCTGCCGCCAGCGAGTACGCGAACATCTCGGTCATCCACTCCTTGACCACCTCTCGCGTGGTCACGCACAGGTGGCAATAGTCGTCGGCCATGCGCTTCAAGTCGCCGAGCGCCACGAGGTACGGCGGCCCCGCGTTCGCGAACGCCTCGACCGCGCGCTCGCGGTCGACGCGGTCGCAGGACTTGCCCGCGCACACGGCCGCACGCTGCTCGGCGCGGTCCGGCGCGAAGATCCCGCCCTTGATGATGTTGGTCCAGTCCTGCGCGAGCGCGAGGCCCTCGGCGACTGTGTCATTCACGCTCGCCGGATCCCTCGACCCGGCGTAGTAGCGAGACACGTCGCGGCCAGTGTTGGCCTCGAGCGGGCGCAGGAAGAAGAAGTCGGCGTCGATGAGCGCGACGACCGCGTGCGCGACCGGCGGCTCGGCGTTCAGCAGCCAGTGGCGCAGTCCGAACGGCTTGTTGTACGCCACGTAGTTGTCCGCGTAGCCTGGCTCCGGGTTGATGGCGTAGTTGGGCGTGAAGTGCCGGCGGAAGTCGTGGTAGAGCACCGGCTCCTGCAGCACGCGCGCCTTCTCTTCGTCCGAGCAGGCCGACAGGATCTGCGTGATCGGCCCGCGCTGTCCGGCCGCCGCCGCCGAGAGTTGCAGCACGGACTGCTGCAGCAACCGGTTCGGCTGCGCGCAGCTCGCGCTGAAGACGACGTGCACGCTCTCGGCCTGCGTGTCGGCGTCGGCCTTCGCCTCGATCTCGGACAGCAGCGCCGCGACGATGCGGTCGCTGAACTGCGCGCGGTCGGCGCCATCGGCCGCGTCGGCCTTGGCGCCCACGAGCCGCGCGAGCTCGTCGATGTCGCGGGAGATGCGCGCGTCCAGGTCGGCCGGCTCCTCGTCGCTGCGGAGGAACGCGGCCGACGGCGGTGCAGAGCTCCCGCGCAGCGCGTACAGGTTGAAGAGGCAGAAGAGCGCGAGCACGGCGGCCATCGCCGCGAGCGCGGCGCGCCGCTCGCGCTGGGCGGACGCGCGCAGGCGCTTGGCGTGCTTGTCGGGCATCCCGGCGCCGGTCTCGCGGCCTGCGCGGCTCCTTGGCTTTCCGCCGTTCGCGCGCGCGCCTCGGCGGTCTGCCGCGCGTTTTCAAGGCGTGCGGAGGGCTGTTGGCCGCATTATCCCCTCCGTGATGGGAGATCGCGGGAAGATGAGGGTGCGTCCTGCCTCCTCTCCGAACAGAAAAAACCTGCTTTGTATAATAAGCCTTGTTAGAGCATATGTGATATATTTCATGCAGACCGCACATAGTGCTCCGAGTGCCTCAAGCCAGTCAATACCCTTGAGCAAATGATATGTACCCGTGCGCACGGACTGGCTGAGCGAGGCAGCGCTGCTCAGCTCACGGCCTTGGCGCTCCGGAACGTGTTGTAGCCCTTCGGACACGTGCGCTTCTTGAGCTCCGTCAGCGCGCGGTTCATGGTCTTGATCAGCGTGCACTTGACCCAGACCTCCTGCCGCCGAATCGTCCAGTACTGCTCCTCCACGTGCTGCTCGAGCTCGGACCACTCGGTCGGCGGCAGGTTCTCGAGCAGCGGGCAGTCGCAGTTGGCGACCTCGCCCGGGATCACCGCCTTGTAGTAGTTGTGGATGACCTGGCACGTGTGCACGGCCACGGGCGGGTCGCGCGGCATCACCACGATCGTGTTGTCCTCGCACGGGTTGGCCATCGCCGCGTCCACGAACTCCCAGTACTCGTGGCCGCCCGGCGCGAACCGAGGCGCCGACACGCCGAGGTTCGTCAGCGCCGTGTGCCGGATGCCGTGGTTGGCCGCCGCGACCGAGTACGCGAACATCTCGGTCATCCACTCGTCCGACACGGTGCGCGCCGTCACGCACAGGTGGCAGTAGTCGTCCACGAAGCGGCGCGCGTCGCCGAGCGTCAGGA
>JAADYC010000839.1:0-12739 GCA_023338135.1 Phytopythium kandeliae
GATGGAGCGCGTGGACCTGAACTCTTCGTGCGTCATGGAGGTACTCCCGTTGGCTGAGTAATCGGTGGAGCTTCGTGGCGTGAGCGTAGCGTGCTCGGAGGTGCTGCGGTCGGGTCGGTAGTGTTGTAGATGGCAGGCGCGCGAGCATTTCTGGGAACATGGCATTTATTATGGAGCTCGAGGCGTTGTTGAGCGGCTTGTGTGCGAGGTGTCTGTTTGTCGTCGTCGAACGCAGGCTTGGGCTTTCCGGATGCGCTGCTGCGATATTCCCCTGTCCATGCAGTCACACCATGTCGCCACTCTCGATTCTCGCTTACGCCGCCGTTGGACACGTCTGCTACTGCGCTTGACCACTCAAACCTGGTCGAGCAGCCGGCGCCATCAGCTACGACTCGGGATGATTAGCGCGGTGCGCATAATCCGCGACAGCCGGCAGCAAAGGACTCGTGACGTGAACGCCTTCTTCTCGACCGTACGACGACCGATCTCGGACTTGGTGGCTGTGCGCACTGCGCAGTTCCCATCCATCAGGATCAGTCGTCTCGTCCGTTCGCGGTGGAGAAACCTACGCTGTTGCCGAGTGACGGATGGAATGGATCGGCTCATCGATCCGTCATCGCGACGGACGGGCAGACCGCGGTGACAGTATGGGTGTCGTTTGGTGTCCGACCCTTTGGGGAATCAGGTCGATGCGAGCCGCACATCCGCGACCGATGGATTTTTCATGGTGACGACAGCAGCGAGGACCCTCGCACCTTTGCACCAATTGCGCCACGGTGCATCCATCCATCCATTCATCCATCCATCCATTTGCTAGGCGTCGTCGAGACTGACGCGATCGCCTCTCGCCGGCCGCCGCGTGCGATCCTGGCGCGCCGCAACTCCTCCGTCTGCTCGTGTCCTACGCGCCTGGTTTTGCCACCGCCACCACCGCCGCGGCCGCAGTCGCCGCCGGGCCGAGCCGAGCTCTGGTTCAAAGGCGCTCACCGCCTCCACCCTCGGCGTTTGGTGGTCCATGGTGCTCACATCACCGCGTTGGACTCTGGTTTGGCTACCTCCCCCTTGGGTTCGCGAGCTTGCTCTCTCCAACTCCGCCTTCACGCTGTTTTGAAGGGATGCTAATGCTGCATTCCCTTCTAAATATGATAGTGTAGTTCTCGTTTATTGTGACGTTGCATAGGTTGTGACTCTTGAGTATGCATAGCCTCGTGGTTTCTATGTATACCCCAGCGGCAAAACCAGAGGGCGGGCTGTCGATGAGTTGAACCCGCCTCTCGTGATTACGGAATTGCGATCACGCTGCGAACACGAAACAACGAATGGGTCGAACAGAGGACCCTGATTTTACTGGATACTCGACTAACCTTCTGTGTTTTATGCTCAAAACGGAGCACAAACTGGGGGCAATTGTTGACTGTAGGCACAGGCACCGCAGCACTGTCGGCACCGCCTGTCCGCCTCTGCGGCCATAGTGAAGCCAAGTCGTGGGGACTAACGCCATCCGTCATCTGCACTTTCCTGGCCGTTGTCGTCACTCGGGTGCTCATTTTCCGACTCGCCGCGGGCCGGAGACCCCGAGCAAGCAAAGAGGCCGCGCTGACCCCAACGTTCCGTCCCCGCAAGGACCAAGTGCTTGACTACAGTATGCGAGTGTCCGGAGCGTGGGCGACTGTGGTCGCGGCCGCGTCGGCGCTGGCGCGCGCGGCGGCGCAAGACGCGGTCTCGACAGCGGATATCTGCACGAGCGAGGCGTTCGCAGCGCAGCCCGTGACGACACTGGGCGACGGACCCGTGGGCGTGCGCGCGCTGGTCGTGGGCGACGAGGTGTGCTTCCAGTTCGGCCTGTCGTCGTCGGTGGCGAGCGACGCCGCGTGGTTCGGCGTCGGCGTCGCGCGCGGCTCGGAGATGGTGAGCTCACCCGAGGCCAACGCGATGATCTTCAAGAAAGACACGGGCACGCCTGAGCTGTACCACCTCGGCGGGTACGTGAACCGAGACATCACGACGGACAGCGACACGAGCAGCTTCGTCGTGGCCGAGGCCGACGCGTCCGCCATGGCCTTCAGCTACCAGCGCAAGCTCGCGGCCGTGCTCTCGGACGACGTAGAGATCGACCCAAACAGCACGGTCAACTTTATCTGGGCGTACGCGACTTCGTGGCCGATCTCGTCGCATCGCTCAGGAACGAACGGCGCTGCTACGTACACGTTCGCAGTCTCAACGGGCTCTTCCTCGAGCGACGTGACCCCTGGCAGCAGCAACAGCACCAGCAGCACCAGCACGACCAGCTCGACACACTTCTGCGAGGACAACAACTGTCCGGCGGTGGTTGGCGGTGTAGCTTTTGCGCTCATGCTGCTCGGCGGACTTGTGATCTCGGTGCTGTTCAAGTCCACGCCAGTTGGTCATGTCATGCTGCAGAAGACACTCGTGAGCCCGCCCGTCAAGTCGACCACGAACGCACCGGTCGCCATGCCACACACTATGGTCCTGCAGAATCTGGGAGACCTGTACGTCGGCGAGGTGCTGGTCGTACTTATCTTCGTCGCGGCCATCGTCGCTCTCGTTGCGCTCGACAATTATGAGGACGTGTACGTGCAGTCGGGCCGCGTGTGCCTGTTGATCCTCATGTTCCTGATTTTGCCCGTGTCACGCATCCCGCTGTGGTCGGCCCTCTTTGGCACGTCGTTCGAGCGCATCGTCAAGTACCACCGCTGGCTCGGAATGGCCATGACGGTAGCCGTCATCATCCACTTGATCCAAGCGCTCGATGTCACGACCGCGACGTACTCGGAGGAGTACGGCACGGTGACGCCGCTGTTTGGCTTCATCGCGTTCCTGTGCTTCACTACAATGGCGGTGCTGGCGAACGAGTACATCCGGCGGACGTTCTTCGAGCTGTTCTACTTCACGCACCGCGTGCTGTCGATCGTCGGCTTCGTATCCTGCATCCTTCACGCGCCTACGATCATTGGCTATGCTCTCGCGGTCCCGCTCGCGTTTTACGCGATCGGACTGTTGTCTCAGTGGTCGACCGCCTACTTCGGATCGTACACCGCGACAGTGACGGTGCCTGATGGCGTCGACGCAACTTCGATGGTGCTGGAGGCGACTGCGAAGACCGGCAAGTTCGCTATGAGCATGAACCGCGGGTCGTACTTTTGGGTGCGGGTCCCGACCGTGTCGGCCGTGCAGTGGCACCCGTTCTCGGCCATTGTGACGGCTGATGGCAAGTCGATTGGCTTCTGCGCCAAAGCGATGGGCAGCTACACGAGAAGTCTGCTCGAGAACGCGCGACTGAGCCACTCGCTGACGCTCAACCTGTGCGGGCCGTTTGGGACGATGGGAGTCGACGTGGAGAAGTACGAGGCGGTCATTCTCGTGGGCGGTGGCGTCGGCATCACGCCTTTGATGAGCCTGGTGAACCAGTGCCGCCTGTTCCCGTCGAAGAATGCGTCGTCAGCGTCCAAGGGAGCGGACTGGCATATGGTCTGGTCGGTGCGCGAGGCCAACGACCTCCTCATGATGGACGCGTTCATGCCGTCGCAGGCGCAGATCGCCTACGGTGGTCAGTCCGGAGTGGACGGCGACGCGGGGATCCAAGACCCCAACCAGCCTCTCTACGCGCAGGTGACGAGTCCGCAAGTGCTGGACGTGAGCTGGTCGCTGCACGTCTCGAACGCGCAGAGCGACGGCACGATCGCACGCCAGAACGGAGAGGTGCTCGCCTACCGCCACGGCATGCCGATCCTCGACGAGACGATCAACACGAGTCGCTTCGCCAGCCGCCGCGTCGCGGTCGTCGCGTGCGGTCCGCCCACCATGACGGTCGAGGCGCAAGCACTTGCGCGTAGCTGCGGCTTTGACTTCCACAAGGAAGTATTCATGTGGTGATTGGCTGTGGTGCGCAGCAACGGCTCGCAACTCCCCGTGTCTTGCAGCCAGCCGGCGAGCCAGCTAGCGAACGTAATATATGGCGAGCCTTACTCGACATAGTCGAAGTCGTCCTTGATGCCGAGCCACTTGTCCACCTGCCAGGAGAAGCACCACGGAAATGCACCAGTGAGCGCCAGATCATCCGGCCGCGGTGTGACAGTGACGCAAGCTCATACGTCGGCGCTGGCGACGCCGCGCTTCTGAACGACCCAGGACTTGAGACTGAACACATTGTCTGCGCGCAGCGGCCGGCGATCAGAGCGGCTAGACACTCGCCAGCACCTCCACTCTCATTGCCGAGCCACGCACCGGTCCACCTGTCGGCGCCCTCCTTGGCCACCTTCACCTTGCGCTCTGGGCAGTGCCCGACCGATCGACCGACCGCGTCGCGGATAGCATGGCACGGTTAGAGCAGATCGCGGACGCTCCGCCACGCGATGCGGCAGCGACGCACCGAGCTCGGCTATGACTTCGGGGTCGTTGTCTGCCAACAACTGGATCTTGGCGCGCTGCTCGCGCACGTGCGTCTGGAGCTCGTTCAGACGCGCCAGCTTGTCCGCGCGCTCCGTCTGCATCGCGCCATGTCAGCGCCTGAAGAAGCTAGGAGCAAGTGACGCAGGATGGAGGACGGAGAAACCGCGCGTACCGACTCGTGGCGCAGCGCACGCTGCTCTTGGACGTCGCGCTGTGCCTTATCCAGCTTGCTCTGTGCCACCGCCTTGCGCTTCTCGAGGTCGTCCAGCTTGCGCTTGCGCGCCTGCGACGCCTTGGACGGGAACGACCAGAAGTAGTTGCCGGATCCGATCTGTCGCGGCGCCTCCATGTTAGTCTGATGCGTCTACAGGCGAGTCGGGCGAGATGCAGCAGCCGCGCCTTGTCAAAGTCCACGAGCACATCGTCCACGAGCGCCTGGTTCACGTCCTTGACCGTCTGCAGCACTGCATCAGCACTCGACGTGAGCTCCACGCTCCGCCGGCCCGTCCAGGGGAAGCGACAAGCCGTGGCGGCACGGACCGACGCCCGCCTTGGACGCGAGCTTCTCGATCTCCTTGATGTTGAACACGTCCTTGGATTCGTGGTAAATGCGCAGGATGCGCTGTCGCTTCTCCTCGAGCGACACACCCTTGCGCTTCGACATGGCTCGATCGATCTCCCCGCTTGTCGCCGCTGGCGATGGTGCCACGCTGGAAGTTGCTGTTGGCGGCACCAAGCGCGCTGAGGAATTCAAAACATGTGATTGGTCAATATAAAAAGTAGCTGCAAATGATTAGCTCAAATTGGAAGCGTCTCCTGACACATGGAGCACGGTCATCACGATCAGGTTGAGGCAGCGAGGGTGCCGTAGTCGGTCGCCACTGAACGAGGGGAGAGCTCGAAGCGGCCACCGACGAGCTTCACAGTCGCCTCCAGCGAGTGGCGAGCGTTCACGAGAAGCTCCTCGAGGGTGTCGTCGTTGTGGATGACGAGGTCCGCCTTCTTCACTTTCTCCTGCGAGGACACAAGACGGTCGTCACTCCAGCGTCGGACGAGTTGACAGCCTCCGTCGTGAACACGTACGTGGAGCTTCATCTGCGATGCGATGCGCTTCTCGGCGTCCTCTCGGGAGATGCCGTCGCGCTGCATCAGACGATCAAGCTCGTTCTGCTCAGAGCACGCCACGACGATCGTCGGGTACGTAAAGTGCTCGAGCAGGTGCGTCTCGAACAGCAGCGGCGCGTCCAGCACCACTAGTCGCTTGCGCTGCACCAGTCGGTGGTACACCAACTGCTTGAACATTTCCCACAGAATGTACTTCTGCCTCGCATCACACACACACACACGCACACGCACGCACCAAGAAGTGTCAGGTCGCAAGGACCGATCCAACAGCGGCATTGAGGCACAACGAACGTGGGTGGCGGCGTTGAGGCGCTTGCGCTGCGCCGGGTCGCTGAAAATGATGGCGCCGAGCTTGGCGCGGTTGAGCGTGCGATCCTCGTTCAGCACGGACTCGCCAAAACGCTTGACAATCTCCGCGTGCGCGCCGCGTCCCGGAAGCACCACTTCGCGTGCGATCACATCCGCGTCGACGATGACCGCCCCCGACTCGCGGAACGCGCGCGACACGGAGCTCTTGCCCGTGGCGATGCCTCCCGTGAGCCCCACGCCGACGAGAGCGGCACCCACAAGGCGTCCAGCGACGAACGACACGCCCGCAGCGATCGCTCCGTCCAGCGAGAACTGCGAGCGCGGCGCGTTAGTCGCCCGATCCATACAGAGCATCGAGCTGCGAAAGTCGCGTGCGTACCAGGGGGAGTAGCGCGAGCGGTGCGAGCCGCAGGAACCAGCGCATAGGCGAGCGCTTGCTCTTGCGCTCCTTCAGGAAGCCAACAGCCACGCCCGCCACCACGCTGAGCGGCAGCAGCGCGAGTGTCTGCGTCACCGTCAGCATCTTGGACCGATGCGTTTTGAATGGCGTCACGAATGCTCTGCAGAGCTTCTCAATCTTTTCAGCCAATCATACGGAAATTCTGCCATTACTGATCAATCAAAGCACAGGATGCGCCGACCAGCCACCAATCAGACTTGGCTTGACTTCTCCAGTTCGTCTTCCCGTCTCGACGAACCGAAGCGCCATGGCAATGCCGAGCAAGGGCGAGAAGCGGTCGCCGCTGGCCGAGGCACCGCTCGCGCTCGAGTTCCTTGGCGCACAGGACGTCGCGCGGCTCGTTTGCACTGAGAAGCGCGCGATCGCGGCGGCCGCGGACGCGCTGTGGTTCTGGATCTACGCGCGCATGCGGCGCTGGTTCCCGTACGCCGACATGCCGCGCGACCCGCCGTCCCGCGCGGCGCTTCACCCGCGGGTCCTGCTCGTGCTGCTGCGCCGTCTCCACGCCGCTTCCGCCTGTGCGTGCGCGTCTCCTCCTCCTTCTCTTCGTCTCGCCAGCCGCCACATGGCGCGCCGCGCACTGTCGCCGATACCAACGCTCTCTGTCCACGTCCAGACTCGTTCGACGTGCGGTTCGACGCAATGCGGCGCGGAGGAGACGTGCACCTTCCGCACGATGGCGCGGGCTATGTCTCGCACTGGGGAGCGGACGGTGGGTCCATGCTCGGCGACCGCGCGTGCCCGCTGGCGGCCGTGAGCTACTGGGAGTGCGAAGGTCTGAGCGAGGGCGGGTACCTTGGCGTAGCCGCGGTCGCGCGCGAGGACCAGCCGGGTTTCCACTACTACGGGCTGGACACGCGGCACCTGGCGCGCACGCTATCGCTACCGCCGCCCGCGTGCGACCACATGCCGGGCGTCATGTACTGCGAGAGCGGCTTCATCACGACCGGCGCATTCCGCGGACCCAAGCCGCGGCTGCCGTCGCGCGTGCCCATCCTGCACGCGTCGCCGTTCCTCGAGACAGACCGCGTCGGCGTCCTGGTCGACCTCGTCGAGGGCTTCATCGCCTTCACCTGCAATGGACGAGTGCAGGGCATGGCGATCCCGATTGACCGCGACCACAGCCACAACCGCGCCTTCATCCCCGTCTTCTCAGCGGCCACGTGTTACGACCTACGCCTGGTGCGCGGCGCCTCGCCGCCGTGGCGCAGCGTCTACCCCTTCCACGACCTCCGGCGCTGGCTCCGGGACCCGGGAATGCGCGACAGCGAGGGCGGCCGCTGCGACTTGTGGCTTGGTCCGACCGCCGCGGTAGCGCGCGGGGCGTGACTCAGCTCATTCGGTCGCGCCTTGGATCGTGATGACGATCTTGCGCTCGTGGCCCGAGCCCCAGCCGCCGACGTCGCGGTGCTCGCACAGGTAGATGCCTATAGCCCAGCGCCGGTAGATGCGCGCGCGGTGTGTACAGTAAGAAGACTGAGTCGATGGGCGTGCGTTCGCGGCGGCGGCGCACCTTGCCACGTGCCGAGGTTGAAGCGGCCGTTCGTGACGGGAACGTTGATGGAGGCGCCGATGAGCGTCGACTTGACGTGCGCCGGCATGTCGTCTGTGCGTCAAGGGTCCGTCCCATCCGCCAATGTCACGAGCGCGTCCGACTCGGAGCGAGCGAGTGCTCTACGACGACGCACCGTCGCCCTCCATCGTGTGGCGGAAGAACTCCCTGCGCTCACGCCGGCGTCTGTCAGACAAGCGGCTCGTGTTTGGGTGCCTAGCGAGAGAATCGCACCTGTTCCAGGACTCGGGCACAATGCGGTTGAATGCGCCTTCCATGTCGACCCTGGTCGTTGCTAGCGGTGAGTTGGCAGCTCGTGCCGTCCACCGCGCGCGCGAGAGAGAGAGAGAGAGGAAGAGAGAGAGAGAGCAGGGAGTGGCACGTACCGGACATCCGAGTCGCAATTCTCGTTGATGCTGAGCGACGCTGACGTGTGCTTTACGAACAGATTCGCCATGCCAACCTTGACGCGCTTCAACTCCGGCACCTGCTTCTCGATCTCCCGCGTCACCACTGCAAAGAAGAGAGAGAGAGAGAGAGAGCATGGGGAGGGAGGCTCGCCGCGTCAGTTTGGCGCGCTCCGTGCTCGCCACACACTCCGCGCGCCATAAAGGCGTACGGTGGAAGCCGCGGCCAGGCGCCGTCAGTCGGATCTCCTTCTGGAACCACGTGGTGCTCATGGCCGTGTAGGCGCGCTGCTCGATCGGACGGGAGCGTTTGCTTGCTTCTTGCCGCGCGCGACCAATCTCCAAGGAGGAATGGGCAAAGCGCTGGTGAGGAGCGGCGTACGGATCGACATGACTGGCCAATACTACACAAATGAGCTCTATGATTGGCTAAAATTATACCGTACCCACTCCGTCGCTCCCGCCTTGCCCGTCATGACTGCAGAGGTGTGAGCGGGTCCGGCGCCGAGTTGCTCGCGAAAGGAGCCGCCTCCGCGATCGCGAGTCCGCCAGCTGCGCCGCCGCCGCCCAGGAGCAGTCGCTGCGAGAAGTAGCGGCTCATGAGCAGCGCCTGCAAGCGCAGATCTCGGCGGCGCTCGGCGAAGTGCAGCGCGAGCGCGCCGACGCGCGCGCCAAACTGCAGCAGCAGGTGCGCAATGTCGTAGTTGCCGAGCAGCGCGGCCGCGTCCGTCGGGTACGTGCCGTTGTGCTTGGGCAGGTGCGCGCTGGCGCCGGCGACGAGCAGCGCGCGCACGACGGCCGCGTGGCCGCGGTGCGTGGCCGCGAAGAGCGCCGTGGCGCCCGAGCGCGTCTGCACGTCTCTCGCCGCGCCGCTCGCGAGCAGGAAGCGCACGAGCCCGGCGTGACCCTCCTCACTCGCGATGTAGAGCGGCGAGAGCCCCGAGCGCGTCTGCGCGTCGACCGTCGCGCCGGCGCGCAGCAGCGCGCGCGCGACGGCCACGTGGCCCATGCGCGCGGCGATATGCAGCGCCGTCGACTGGTCCTCCATGCGCGCGTCGACGCGCACCTCGGCGCGCACGAGCAGCGCGACGACGGCGGCGTGGCCCTCCTGCGCCGCGATGTAGAGGCACGAGACGCCGCCGGGCGTCGGCCGCCGGAAGTCCGCGTCCGCGCCGCGGCTGAGCAGCAGCGCCACGATCGCCTCGTGGCCCATCTGGCACGCCAGGTACAGCGGCGTCACGCTGCTGTCCATGAGCTCGTCGGCCGCGAGCCGCGCACGCGCCAGCAGCTCCGCCACCACGCGCGTGTGTCCGCTCTCGCAGGCGAGGAAGAGCGCCTGCACCATCTGCGGCTTGGTCCCGGCGCTGGTGGCGGCGAGCCCGCTCGGTGCTGTCCGCGGCTCGAGCAGCGCGGCCAGCAGCCGCCGCACCGTCGACAGGTGGCCGTGGCGCGCGGCGACGCAGAGCGCCGTGGCGCCGCCGGCGGCCGCGAGGCTCGGGTCCGCACCGTGGCGCAGCAGCAGGTCCACGACCACGTCGCGGTTGTGCTCGCTCGCGAGGAAGAGCGGCGTCGCGAGCGACCGCGAGCGCGCGTCGGCGTCCGCGCCGTGGCGCAGCAGCAGCTCCAGCGCGCGCACGTGGCCGTTGGCGGCGGCGAGACACGCGGGCGTGCGGCCCTCGCGGTCGGTGACGTCCAGCGCCGGCGGCCCGAGCTCCAGCAGCGCCGCCAGCGCGCGCGATCGGCCCGCGGCGCTGGCCGCCAGCACGAGCGCCGTCGACTGCTCCCCGCCTCCGCCGCCGCCGCCGCCTCGGTCGTCGTCGTCGCCGTCCAGTGGCGCGTCGAGCAGCGCGAGCTTGCCGGCGCGCAGCATGCTGCGGTGAAAGACGCCTGCTTGCGCCGCGTCTCCAGCTCCGCGCCCGCCTCCTCCTCGCGCGGCGCTGGCGCCGACCCGGCGCTCAAAGTCCGCGAGCAGCGCCGCGAGCAGCGGCAGCTCGACGAGCTGGCCGCGCACGACGGCGCGCAGGTCGTCGGCGAGGTCGTCGACGCGCTGGCGACGCAGCCACTCGCGGTGCGCGGGCGAGTGGCGCGCGTTGAGGTCGGCGAGCGCCGGGAAGGCGGCCTCGAGCTGCGCGACGAAGCGCAGGTCCACGCGCGTGTCGAAGAGGTCGAGCGTCTCGAGCGCCGGGTGGCTGCCGGCGACCGGCGCGCCGGCGAGGCGGCCCGAGAGCTGCGCGCAGTGGCGGAAGGAGAGCGCGCGCAGGCGCCGCGAGTGCGCGTTGAGCACCGAGAAGAGCGCGAAGTCGGTGAGCGCGAGGCAGCCGTCGGCCGAGAGGCTCTCGAGCCGCGGCCAGAAGTGCGAGGCCAGCACGAGCAGGTCCGCGTCCGCGAGCGAGCGCTGGCCCGACAGGTCCAGCCGCCGCACGCTCTGGTAGCTGCGCATGGCCGCGGCCGCCGCGTGCGCCAGCTGCGGCGCCGCGCGCGCCGGCGAGCGCGCCGACAGGTCCAGCCGGTCGAGCGCCAGCGAGTGCACGAGGCGCCGCCAGTCGCGGCAGCAGCCGCGCGCCGCCTGGTGCTCGCGCACGTCGAGGAACGAGAGCACGAGGCGCAGCAGCGCGTCGTCGAGCGGCGCGGCGGCGAGCGGCGCGGCGGCGCGCGGCGGCCGCCGACGCGGCACGGCGTCCGCGTGCGCGGCCGAGTCGCGCGCGCGCTTCATGGGCGTCTGGGGCGGCGAGCAACGCCAAATGACGGCCCTCGCCGCCGCCGGGCTCCTACGCGCGCGTATAAGGACGGGAGGAGGCCATGCGGGCGGCGGAGAGCGGGCGCCAAAAGCGGCGGCGCGCGGCTGGATCGGCTCGCCTTGTGGCGCGGCCAGCCGGCGGCGCCATGTCGAGAGGACGAGGCCGGCCGGCCGGCCGGCAGCGAGACGGCCATACTGGCGCCCCGTGTGTGGATTGCTCCGTGCGAGAGTGTGGTGTTCCGCCGTGCCCGCGCGCCTGAAATAGTCGCCAATGTGTATTATTACGCGAATGGGCGGGTCGGTGTGTATTATTACACTTCTCGGCGGAGGCGTCTTGTCTCGCCTCGCGTATCAAGCAGCGCGGCGAGAATAGCCGCGAGCGACGACGCGCGGATCGCGCGCATGGGCCGCGCCGAGGCGCCGCTAGGGCGGCAGCGCGGCGCCAGCGCCCGCGAGCGACCGGTAGCGCGCGTAGAAGGCCGTGGCGTCCGCGCGGCCGCCGCTGCGCGCGAGGCTCATGAGCGCCAGGCGCTGCGCGAGCGCGGCGTCGTCCGGCGCGAGCGCCATCGCTCGGCGCGCGTGCCGCTCAGCCTCGGACGCGCGGCCGAGGGCCTCGCAGACGCGCGCGGCGTTGCGGTGCGCCGCCGCGTCGCCCGGCGAGAGCTGTGCGGCGCGCAGGCAGTAGGGCAGCGCCTCGGCGTAGCGGCCGCGGCGCGCGAGCAGCGCGGCCGCGTTGGAGAAGGAGCCCGCGAAGCGCGGCCAGCGCGCCATGGCCGCGCGCAGCAGGCGCCAGGCCTCGTCCTGCGTCTCTTGCGCGCCCATGAGCGCCAGCGCGTGCTCGTTCCAGGCCGCGGGGCCGCCGCGCTGCGTCAGCCACGCGATGCGCGCGTGCCGCGCGGCGCGCGCGGCGTCGCCCTCGCCGCGGAAGAGCGCCGAGAGCTGGAGGTGCGCGTCGGCGTCCATCGGGTCGGCGTCGGCCTTGCGCTGGAAGAACGCGATCGCCTCTCGCCGGTCCATGCGTGCAGGCGGGCGAGACTGCGGCGTCAGCGTCGTCCTGACTGGCGCACGGTCAGAGAGAGAGAGAGAGAGAGAGAGGCTGAGATGGCTGCGGGCTCGAGGCCGAGGCGGGTGCTTATGCCGCCGCAAATAGACGGCGGCTCATACTGTGTCCACGACTGCTAAGGCTCCGTCCGCGCGGCGGTCTGCGCGGCCAGCGCCTCCATGATCCTGCGTAGCTCGCTCGCGGCCTGCGCCGCCGTCACGCGCTTGAGAGGGTCGTGCTCGAGGCACCGGCGCGCGAGCGCCACCAGCGCCGGAGGGCACGACTCGACATGGAACGTCGGCCGGAGCTCTCCGGTCGCGACACGCTGCAGGATCGCAACGTTGGCGAGCGCCGCGCCGCCGCCACCGCCGCCGCCGCGCACGTCGTCGTACGGCAGCGCGTGCGAGTCGAGCTCCGAGAGCACGACGCCGAACGAGAACATGTCTGCCTCCGGTCCGTACGTCGGCTTGCCCAAGATCACCTCTGGCGCGAGCCACCAGCTTGTGCCCACGCCGACCGTCATGGTGTTGTTCTCCGAGTGAAACCGCGAGACGCCAAAGTCCGTCAGCTTGGCGATCAGCGGCGTGTCCACCACGATCGCGTCCTGTCCTTGAGCCGTCAGCAGCACGTTCTGCGACTTGAGATCGCGGTGCAGCAGCGGCGGCTGGAACGAGTGCACGTACACCAGCGCCTGCGC
>JAADYC010000840.1:0-12729 GCA_023338135.1 Phytopythium kandeliae
CACTCTGCGATTCGCCTGATGCTCGCTCGCCGCGCCTCCGCCACGTTTGCCCGCCGCGCCATGTCGCCCCACGCCGCCGCCCTGTCGACCGCCACGACCGCGAGCGGCAACGGCCTCAAGGCCGCCAACCTCGAGGTGCACCGCTCGCAGACGCCCAAGGAGAAGCTGCCCAAGGAGAAGCTCCAATTCGGCAAGACCTTCACGGACCACATGCTCGAGGTCGACTGGGTCAAGGGCAAAGGCTGGGGCAACCCCGTCATCCGGTGCGTCCGCTTGTTCGGTCGCTCCGCTGGTGCCTCGGAGACGACAGCATGGCTCTCATCTCCGTCCACTGTTCGTTGTATGCAGTCCGTACGGCCCGTTCTCGCTCGACCCCGCCTCCGCCGTCTTCCACTACGCTCTCGAGGTGCGTGCCCGTCGGTTGCACAAGCATCAACGCCATTGCCGTGCCTGCGTTCTGACTGTGTGGTCTTCTTCGCGCTTGTTGTCTTCGGCAGTGCTTCGAGGGAATGAAGGCGTACGTGGACTCAGAGGGCAAGGTGCGCCTGTTCCGCCCAGACATGAACATGAAGCGCCTCAACCGCTCTATGAAGCGCCTGCTCCTGCCCGAGTTCGACGGCGACGAGCTGACCGAATGCCTCAAGTGAGTTTGTGACGGAACAATCGGTTGCCGGTATGACTGCTTACGATGTGTATGCACGTGTTGTGGTGCAGAGAGCTCCTACGGATCGACCGTGATTGGATCCCGGAGGGAGACGGGTACTCGCTGTACATCCGCCCCACTGGTATCAGTACGCAGGTGTCGATCCGCATCGGCGCGTCCGAGAGCGCCAAGCTCTTCATCATCTTGTCGCCCGTCGGACCGTACTACCCTGGTGCGTCCTCTCCCTCATGACATACTCCCGTGTGTTCCGAAGGAGGCTTGGCTGACTCATTGCGCTGTGCAACTTGCCAATTCGCAGAGGGCTTCAACCCTGTGCGGCTATTCGCGACCGACCGCTTCGTGCGCGCCTGGCCTGGTGGAACCGGTGGCTACAAGCTCGGATCGTGCGTTTTTGCCCGCCTTCATGATGTTGCATGCCCTGAGGCGATTCGGCTCTGACGTGCGTGGGTGTTTCGGTGTGTGTAGGAACTACGCGCCGGGTATCATGCCGCAGTACGACGCCGCGGAGAAGGGCTACTCGCAGAACCTGTGGATCTTCGGCCCGGACCACGAGATCACGGAGGTCGGCACCATGAACCTGTTCGTGCACTGGATCAACGAGCAGGGCGAGAAGGAGCTCATCACGCCGACGCTCGAGCGCGGCGACATCCTACCGGGCATCACGCGCGACTCGATCCTGGGTCTCACGCGCGAGTGGAACGAGTTCAAAGTGACAGAGGGCTGCGTCACGATGGATCAGGTGCAGAAGGCGGTGGAGGAGGGCCGCATGATCGAGATCTTCGGGTCGGGCACTGCCGCTATTGTCATGCCCGTCGGGACTATCAACTATCATGGCAAGGACCTCGACATCCCGCTCGACGGCACGGACGGTCGCGCTGGCAAGCTCACTGAGCGTGTCTGGAAGGCCCTGCTCGACGTTCAGGTGCGCTGCTGCTGACTGTTCTGCGAATGATGTGATTCTGGCTCGACTAACCCCCCGCTGTTTGCGCCGATACTCGCAGTACGGTCGTGTGGAGCATTCGTGGTCGGTTGTCGTCGACTGAGCCGACCTGACAGGCTCCTCGTGGAAGGATTGATGAACGAGCTGAGCGCAAAGGCAGCTGCGTGTGGCTGCTGTCATTGCTGATTTCGGAGTGATGCGGTTTGGTAGCGCGCTGGTATGGCAACATGATGCATCACCTGCAGCTACCTCCGTGTCAATTGCAACCCAGGCGTTTACTATCTGCTTGGGGAGCTAGAAGCTTTCGGTTTCATTCTTTTCTCTGCTAGCGCTAATTCGTGATGGCACTGATATCCAGAAGACTGAAGTTTTGAGCACCTTAATGAGCGTCGCTCCCACTGTGAACGGAAAGAAAGCGATTCTTGCAACTCATGGCGTTCATTTGCTGACTGAGACGGAGTTTGACGGCGATGATATGCAGAAGAAGTGCGCGACAAGCGTCTTTACCAGTCTTGCAAGGCCGGATCCGTTTTCGCCAAGTGTGAATGTGGAATTACCTCGAAACGTCCATACATTTATTCGAGTGGCGCGGTCGGGTAATCGAATTGAGAAGCTCGACACGTCGCGGATGTTTCGTCATTTATCTCACGACGTGGCGAATCGATCTTACATCATAAATGCTGGAGGGATTCCGCCATTGGTGAGTATGCTGAGCTGGGACGATGAATGGATCAAGGCGAACGCTGCCGCCGCTTTGTACCGCCTTGCGGAATCTTCAACTGGGATGAAGACGATTATCGACTCTGGCGGGATCACCCCTGATAATCTTGCTGCGATTCGGGAGCACAACTCAGCGAACATCCGCAGTTGGTGTGGTTCGGCGATTAGCTCAACTCAGTCCATCCAAAATCATGACTGCCACAGCAGGCGGCGTCGATTCATTGCTCTCACTGATGGCTCAAGGCAGTGATGTTCAAAAACAGAGGACATTGGACGCAATCTGGAATCTCACGGTGAATCCAGCTGGCAGGGATAAAATCGTCGCCGAAGGAGGCATATCATTGCTGATCATGATGATGGTCTCTGACTCCGACGATCAAAAAGCCAACGCCGCCTTGCGATCAGGAATATCGTTTGCCATTGTCCAAGTCAGTCCGCGATCATCAAAGGAGAGATACTGTGGCGCTGGTCACGCTGCTCCAGGACTACTGTGGCCGCCTGAAGAAGAAGGCAGTTGGCGCTATCCAAGCTTTGCCGTTGTGTCATGCAAGTAAAGCGGCGACTCGAGCTGCAGAGTGTGTCGAGTTGCTTGAGGCGATAAGAACCAACGGACGAACCAGTCTAAGGAAACTGGCAGCCACTGTTCTCTTGAAGATTTCGGCGAAAGAAGTGCGGTGAAGTGCAGATGAGCGGCCTGCAGGTGGCGAATCCATTGCGGAACGAGAACCGAAGAGAAGTAAGGTGGTGTAAAGAATGTATGAGACGAGATCTATGCGTTATCCCAACGAAGCCAAACGTGGATATTGGAACGGTGTTTAGCGAACTCTGGTATCTCATGGAGGCAGATCTAACCCCACACCCGGACCAGAAGTCGGCTAGTCACCTCCTCCTCATCGGAGAGCGAGCACATGCAGGATGCACAGGTATTGCCAGCACGGGGCGTAACCGTCGAATTCAGAATGGCAAGTTCCTATCAACCACAAGACAAGAGCCAAGTAATGGTCTTGGCGATGACGCATCACGACGGACGGTCTGCATCAGTTCCGCTGGGAATTCAAACAACCAACTCGTCTTCCCAAACGATACGGGAACAGCTATGTACTGTCACAACACGATCGTCAGTCATCAGAATCCAGTGGTCGGAGTGTTTCGGTAGACCATCGAAAGCGTGAGCGTTTACTGCTTTTCATCTGGTACAGCGCGTTTGTCAGCCACTCGACAGGCTCGGCACGTTTCACCTCGCGACCAATGCGCTTCCATGTGCCTCAATACCACTCGGCGTGCTCGACAGTGTGCTCGTGTGGTGATGCTACAGTCCAGGTAGAACTCGCTGACCACTGTTTCGTCGCTATACCAAGCCAATGATGCTCTATTCTCTTCGAGCAAGGAGCGCCATCCCTTCATCACGCCTGCTATCGGACAAGAACGCGATATCCCGGCAAGTCCGAGTCAGTTGTCGTAATTATCGGTCAGTGGAGGAATTCCGTGCCGATCGATTCCTACTGTTCTATTATCGAAGATACGACACTCCTAGTAGCCGTTGGAACTAGTCGGCTCTCATCCTTTTAACCCCACGACCGTCTACTGCGTAATCGAACTCCCCGCTTGATGTAGGTAGTTGGCTCGCTCTGCTCCAGTCCATGATTTGCTCGGTGAATATGACAGCGATACGGGGATGAACAGTCTCCGGCACTGAAGGTCCGTATCGGAGATCCTTGGATGGAGGTAATGCCAGCGACGTTGCCTGTGGAAATCTCTCGTCCGTCGCATAGCCCGTCAGTTCATATTCCCTCAGCAATGAGAAGCCACCAGATGCAGTGATAAGATCCTTGGTGAGCTGATTGGTCGCCAGCTTCGCCAGCGCCTTCAACAACTACGCCTTTTCGTCTTCTTTGCAGAAGCGAGCGATCGCGACGAGTGTTGGTATCACACCGAGCTTTGCGTCCGTCGCGCGGCCTCGCAAAGTCATCACCGCCATCCATAGCTGCTTTGCCGTCACTGCTTTGTCTTGAACGTGGTTCATGGCTTCGTCGATGAACGCTGCTCTCAACACCTACAGTCGACCCGCATCCGCGATGCGATTTTGGTTGTCCTCGTGGATTCCGAGCTGAATTAGCGCGCGGAGAGACTCATATTTCTGGTCCTTGGTCCCGTCACGCGCCAATACAACTAGAGGCGGGGTCAAACCAGCCGCTCCGATAGGAACTTGGTTAGAATGCCCAGCCGACAGCAAGCGTACTGCACTTGCTGCTGCTTGCTTCTGTACGCCGTTCCCGAGTTTGAGCAGGTCCATCAATGGGTCTGCTTCCTTCGTCTTGATAATCACCGACTTGCTTTCTCCGATGACCACTTTCCGCAGCACTCGAATGGCGATCGACCGATGTCCGTCGTCACCACTTCTCATCCGTTCCACTCCGAGTCATCTCCACCAACAGCGGTATCGCGCCAGACTCGAGTATTCAGGCCTCGGGGAAGCGACCAAGAGCTCCAAACACCTGAGCAATCACCGCTCTTTCATTGTTGGCGCCGTCGCGCAATCGACGCACAGGCTTCGCCACTCCCCCTCGCTCAGAGTCATTTGGACGGAGTCTTCCGAATCGGAGTAGTCAAGTAGCAAAGCCGAGATGTGTGTCCTGCCATCGACGTCCAAGTTCTCGTCCTCTAGAGCGTCGAGCAGCCGCCGAATGTCTTCGGCGTCAGTCTCCGGCATCAGTTTCGGGCCGCTATCTCCTTCACTATCTTGTACTGACTCGGTGTCTTCAGTCGCTGCGTCTCCACCATCCGAAATATCTTCGCTCTGCTCATTTCGAATTCAAGCCAACAGCACAGCGATCCCACCACCCTTGGCAATCAGCGCTTGGTTCGCCTCGTTCTCTGCCAGCTTCATCAACGCGTCGATCGCGTTCTCCCGCTGGACAACGTCCGCACCACGCGCTAACGCCATGAGCGGCGGGACTCCTCCCGCCTCTGCGATCGCGGTGTGGAGCGATGGAAACACCGACAAATGCCACAGCGCGCCGGCGGCAAACATCTTCTGTGCGTCATCGTCGCACTCAACACGCAACGCGTGCTACGATCGAAGGGATGCCACCAGTCTCCGCGATGAGGTCTTGAGTATCCGGGTTGTCCTCCGCCAAGTTGTGCAGCGCCACCAGCGCGTTGGCTTGCTCCGCACCGCCGCGACTGCGATGATCACCTCCCGCCATCCCGGGTCGAACGCTTAAAGCATCCGATTTGCAACGTTGAAAATAGTTTGACATAGTGAAATCAAGTGGTTCAAAATGTCACTATCGACGAGTCTCTGTATCAAGTGTCTAATGAGTTTAGGCAACCCCGCTTTGCGCGCACTGTGCTACTCAACCCGCGTTCTCTTCGCTGCCCGATCGGCTGCAGCATCGGTAGCAGCAACAACACCACATTGGTCATCTTCTTGGATGCTTGACTCGGCTGCACCATCGTCTGTAGGCTGGCCAGAGGATGCAGTGAGAGTGTCGATGCTACCGGTCGAGCCGAGACGACGCAAAGCAACTTGTGCGATGCCCTTCAACCCGTCACTGCAGTGTGCCAACACTTCGATCAATGCCTCGATGCCATCACACCCAGTGATGATACTTCTGTTTGCTTGATCCGCTGCCATAGTGCGCAACATGATGCAGCCGTGGACGTTATCCGGCACATCCACGCCGTTGCGAATCAGCTCGACTGATGCGGTGACGATATCAGACATGTTCACGGACGGATGCCTTCGCAACGTCGACACCATGCCCCGCAGTGCAGTACCTGCAGCCTTCTTCTGTGCAGTGCCTCCGCCTTGAAGCAGCGTGATCAACGGTTGAAACCCGCCAGCCTCCGCTAGTCGCACCCAGTTGAGCGAGCAAGCCGTCAAAGCGAGTAACGCAGCGGCTGCGTTGCAACTTTCGAGCTCGCTTCCATCACAGCCCAGCGCGATCAGTAATGGCACAACATCCGAACAACCGATTACAACGTTGAACAAAGGCGTCACTGCCAAGTGTCGCAATGTGGCAGCAGCATGTTCCATTTGCTCTTGGTTGCCACTCCGCAGCAGTTCAACCACGGGTGCGACCACTTCGTCACTTGTCATTCCGAACCCATGACAAATACCAGCAAAGACGTTGCGTAGCGCTCGAACTCCAGCTGTCCGCTGTTCTTCGTCGTCGCTCACGACCAGTGAGTATAGAGCTCGAATGCCGTCCATCTTCACAAGTTTGATCCTCGTATCGTCGAAACGTGCCAGCAACTCCACAACTTTGGCTGCGTTGACCTTCTCATCGCTGTTTCCCTCGGAAAGAAAAGTGACAAGCTTCGCGATGTTGTTGGATTTCGCTAGTGGATGCTTGGCAGTGTTGTTGTGTATCAGTACTTGGAGCTGTGCAGCCGCTTCACGATTTTCGCTGTCGCTCTCACCACCAATCTTCTCCAGCAACCTCTTTAGTTCTGATGTGACGATTTCATCAGCCGATTCAACATCATGGCTTGGGTTAGATGGTAGAGTTGCCCCAGCAGACGAGATTTGGTCACGGATAAGTACGCTGGTTGAAGTTGAATTGGTCTTTTGTGCTTTCTCAGCGGATGTAGCAGTTGTCTCGGTATTTGCATTCACGTCCAGCGCTCGCAAAATCACTGCTGCAAGCTCCCGCTGTGCTTCTTTCCCACATCTCGTGAGATTCGTCAGCAGATCCAGGCCGCAAGTATTGATAATAGCAGTCCGATCCCTCTCCTTCGCGGTAAAGCTTCGCAGAATTGCACATCCGTGGATCTTGTCACGATCGTTACCGTCCCCAATCATTGCGACTGATGCCGTAATTATCCTGACGTTGTCGGCTGTTTCGAGTCTGTACGTCGTTTCAAGAACGGTGCTCAAAGCTGCTGCAGCGATCGCCTTATCGTTGGCGCCGCCGCTGACCAGAACGATCTGGAGTTTGTCCAGTCCGTCAGCATCCGCGATTGGAAACCAATTGAGCGGAGATGTCGCCGATCTCAGCAATGCAGCCGCTGCCTCGGTATTCACACGCTTACAAGGCGATTCATCATTCTCCCGGATCAACGCGAGTAGCAATGGGATGGCGTCGGCGTCGCTGATGACACTCTTGTAAACAGGAGATTTCGCCAAATTTTTCAGCGCGCCTGCCGCAGCCGTCTGCTGGTAGACATCGCCTGTACACAGAGGCTCAAGGAGCAGATCCACGACCTCGTCGTTCGACATGCCGGGTGTTTGCTGTGCGCAATTGAACACACTCCGCAGAGCACGCTCAACAATCGTCCGGTGGGAGCTCTTCCCACTCGTCAGCATTCCGAACAGCGACTGGACGCCACCCGTTTCCACGATCTTGACTCGATGCGAGTTGCGCAGAGCCAAGGACTCGAGTTTGACTGCGGCTTTGGCTTCCTCGGAATTATTTCTCTTGCTCAATCTACCGATCAAGTGTGCGACCGTCTCTGATATGGAGAGTACCTCGATATCTGAATCGCTACTCTCTTGCTCTGCCTCTGCTGCCGACTTCTGAGTTACAGGGACACTGGATGGAGTCGCATTTGATTCGCTGGTCGCGTCTTGAGACTCGTCGATGTCTTTCTCTGCCTCGGCGTCAGTAGCCTCTTTGCTGGCCCCCTGAAGGCTTTCCACGAGCACGGAGATCCCTCCAGCCTTGACGATCAGACTGCGGCTCTGCTTGGTCTCTGCGAGCTTGATGAGGACGTCTGTGGCGTTCTCCTGCTGCGTGTCGTTGCCATGGCGTATTAGTTTCAGCAGCGGCGGAATGGCTCCCGCACTTGCGATGGCGACTTGGACGTCGGCGCGAGCCGCCAAGTGCCACAAGGTGCTGGCCGCGAAAGTCCTCTGCGCGTCCGTGCCGCTCCGGAGCTGGTGCACCGCCAGCGGGATGCCGCCGAGCTGCGCGATCAGCTGCTGGTTGTTTGCGCCCGCCGCTAGGTTGCGCAGCGCCGCCAGCGCATTCGTGCGCTCGACCTCGCTACACGTCGGTGGCGTCTCGAATTGACTCGAGAGCCGAGGTGGCGGCGGCGCGACGAGGTGTGTCGTTTGCTTCTAAGTCAACAGTCCATGGATTGGCGTAAATGACGAGTCTAGCCTTTCGTGATTGGCCGAAACAAACTTGAAGATGAGAAGACGCGTCCCACTGTTTTGTTCCGTCTTCTAACACAACGCGCACAGTACGTCTGCGAATGGGTTCGTCTGGCTTACAAACCGCAAGTGATTTGCGATGCGTCCAGAAAATTAGAACTGGGTCGCGTACATACAACGGCAAGGAAGGAAGCTGCTGCTCGGTGGAACCGGCCAGCCGACCTAACGCGATCCAAGGGGTCGGCAGCCGGCGGCCATTCGCGCATTCTCCCCGCCTTCGATCCGCCCGGGCATCCACCTGGACAGAGAGCATGGCGCGCCGCCGCGTCGAGCTGGCGTCGCTGCTGACGAGCGTGCGCGCCGTGACCGACACGAGCGACGCGCTCTCGGCCGTGCCCGAGCTGTGCCTGGCCGTGCAGGCGTTCGTGGACTACTCGCAAGCGGTCGACGTCGTGCAAGCGGCCACCAAGGGCTTCTCGCACCTGCTGGCGCGCGGACTCGCGAGCGCCGCGTGGCGCCGCGCGGCGGCTCCCAAGCTGCCGGACGCGCTCGTGGCGGCCGCGCGCAGCGGCCACTTTGGCGCGCTGGCGCTGCTGCTCGAGGCGCTCGACGACGGTGCGCGCGTGCCGGAGCGCGTGCTCGACGGCGTGATCCGCGCGGGTGAGCTGGCGCTCGCCGAGCATATCTACGCGCGCTACAAGTTCTCGAGCGTGTCGACGCACGCGCGGTACCACGCGGTCGACTCGGGGCGGCTCGACATGCTGCTCTGGGTGAACGCGCACACGGAGCACGAGGCGCGCTGCGAGCTGTGGAGCTACTTGATGGACATGGCGGCGGCCAGGGGCCACCTCGGCATCCTCCAGTGGCTGCACGCGCACACGGACGGCGCGTGCACGAGCAGCGCCATGGACCGCGCGGCCGAGAACGGCCACCTCGCCGTCGTCCAGTGGCTGCACGCGAGCCGCCGAGAGGGCTGCACGAGCCACGCCATGACGTGGGCCGCGCGCAACGGGCACCTCGCGGTCGTGCAGTGGATGAGCACGCACCGGCGCGAGCCCGTGCCGGCGGACGCCATGAACTGGGCGGCCGGCTTCGGCCACCTCGCGGTCGTCCAGTGGCTGCACGCGAGCCGCCGAGCCGCGTGCACGTTCGACGCCATGGACTTGGCGGCCATGCACGGCCACCTCGACGTCATCCAGTGGCTGCACGCGCACCGGCGAGAGGGCTGCACGCGCCGCGCGATGGACTCGGCAGCCGCCTACGGACACTTGGACGTCGTCCAGTGGCTCCACGAGCACCGCAGCGAGGGCTGCTCGGTCGACGCCATGGACTCGGCGGCCTCTCGAGGCTGCCTCTCGACCGTCAAGTGGCTGCACGCGCACCGGACAGAGGGCTGCTCGCGCAAGGCCATGGACTTGGCGGCCGCGAGCGGCCACCTCGCCGTCGTCCAGTGGCTGCACGCGCACCGGCGAGAGGGCTGCACCAGCGCGGCCATGGACGGCGCGCTCGCGGGCGGACACGTGCACGTGGCGCAGTGGCTGCTCGCGAACCGCCGAGAGGGCTGCTCGCCCAGTGCGCTAGAGCGCGCGGCGGTCCGCGGCTGCCCTGCCACCTGCCGCTGGCTCGTACAGGTCGGCTTGCTGCGCGCGGCTGAGGGCGAGCGAGGGCTCGTCGTCGTCTCGACCGCGCCAGCCATCGCCTCGTAGTCGGCGTGCCTTTATCTATGGAGTATCGTCGCTGCGTGCGAAGACAGTGAGAGAGAGAGAGAGAGCCCTCGCATCCATCTCCAACGGACTCAACACCTTCCTCCTGCCTGTTCAAGCATCCCTTGGCATCGATCAAGCTGGCTGGGTGGCTGGATAGCTGGATGCGGGCCATCCATCCATCCATTCATCCATCCATCGAGCCAGCCAGCCAGCCAGACAGACAGACAGACAGACTCCCCGTCGTGAGGAAAAGGTAAGGCGTCTGCATGCCACTCTACTGGCGGGGCGGAATGAGCGAGTGAGCGGGCGTGGGATGGATACCGACGGGAGTTCAAGGAGGCGGCGCGACTGTCTGTCGGTCGGTGATGGAGCCAAGCCACTCGCACCGCCGCGACCTTCGACGCTGCACGCCATGTTGATATCGAAACGGCGAGCCGTTGACTCGGAAGCGACAGACCGAGCAAGCGACCGCGGCAGCCCGCATGGACGCATGCGCGCCGCTACGCATGCCAACCAACGGCAGAGCGTATTCGCCGAGCGACCGACTCGTGCGTGCGTACGTGCGTGTGACACGACGCCCCAAAGAGCCGCCAACGCCCGTTAGTCATGCCGCTTCGTGCCGTCGCTTAATGCGCGGCACCGCGGTGGGTTGCAAAGTCCAGAGCGCGACCGACGCGATGGAAACACAAAGAGCGCAGCCCAAAGGGAATGAGTTCTCGCCGCTAACAGCAAAAATTCGAGCCTGCCTCCGCGCGCCGCTCCGTCCAGTGCGTTCGTTGCCTGCGACTTGCCTCCATCGCGCTCTCGCGCCGAGATTCTCTGGCCCGAAGCCTTCTTCCTCCTAACTCACGAGCGCACCGCCGCCTTCCTCCCCCTCCCTACCCGTCGCTCTCCAACCGCAGAAGACACCGTCAGATCGTGGTCTCAGCCGAGCACGTCGCGTCGCGTCGCGTCGCGTCGCCACTGAGCCCCCTTCTCCCACTCGCATCGCATTCGTGTCTCGACCGCGGACAGCAGAGCGCAGCAGACAAAACACCGCGCCTGCCTGCCACCCTCCATGCGAGTCGCTCACGCTCTCGCTGCGCTGGCCGCGGTAGTCGCTGCGGCCGGCGCCGGCAGCGCCAAGGTCATGCGCTCGAGGTCCGGTCTGCGGCCGTGGGTCGACGTCGATACGCCGGAGGATGCCTTGACCGTCACATCGTCCCGCGGCGACACGTGGGAGCTCGTCATGAGCGACGAGTTCAACGTGGCGGGGCGGAACTTCTCGGCGGGCAACGACCACCTGTGGACAGCGATCGAGATGCCTGACGGCGTCAATGCGGCGCTTGAGTACTACTCAGCCAACATGACGTCGACGGTGACTGACGAGGACAAGCGAGGCGTCTTCCAGATCGAGGTGCGTGAGGAATCGGACGGCATCAACTACACGGCGTACAACATTTGGTCGCACCCGCCCAAGTACGAGAACCACAGCATGTACTACCGCGCCGGCATGGTGCAGTCATGGAACAAGTTCTGCTTCCAGGGCGGCCGCATGGAGGTGTCTGCCCAGCTGCCAGGCGCCGTGACGCGCGCGAGCAACAACTCGGACCTGGGAGACGACCGCAAGCGCGTCAAGGCCATCCGATACTACCCGACGTGGCCGGGTATTTGGCTGCTGGGCAACCTCGCGCGTGCGCTCTTCACCGGCTCCACGAGTCGCATGTGGCCGTGGTCGTACAACGAGTGCAATGAGGAGTACCGACAGCACCAGCGCATCAGTGCGTGCGACAGCAACCCAGGACACGGACTCAATCCGAACCAAGGTCGAGGCGCGCCGGAGATCGACCTAGTCGAGGGGGGTGGCACAGAGATCTCAACATCCATCCAGCTCGCGCCAGGAATGCCCAAGAACTTCCGCCTGTTCCCCATGTCGGACAGCGAGTCGCCGTATTGTTTGTATGGAGGCGGGTGCGAGACGCTCGGTGCCAACTACCCCGGCGTGCCTAGCGCAACATACGCCAAGCGCGACCACAAGAGCTGGTACCAAGGTCTTCGCTACGCTCCCAACACCTTATGCTTGCCGGAAAACGACCAGGCACAGACAGTCTCGGTCGTCAAGCAGACTGTCGCGTCAGGAATCACGGACAACACGTGCAGCACCAGCGTCAACGCATGTCCGGGATCGCGGGATGGCTACGCCAGCCTCGACCAGATCGACGGCGCCAACGAGACCAAGTACTGGGGTATCAACGACGTCGGTGGCTGTATGCCAATCATCAACGGCTACATGGGAGCCTACCTCTGCGACTCGGACAACCAAGACAAGTCGTGCTCGAGTCCTCGGCTACAAAACCAGACCAGGAGCGAGTCCATGCCCGAGTTCAACTACCAAATGGACGCCATCTCGGCCAATTGGGGCATCCCGCTGCGTGCGTACACGGACTACATGACGTACCAGCTCGAGTGGGTCATGGGTAGCGACGGGTACATTCGGTGGATGATCGAAGACGTCGTGGTGTTTGAGATCCCCGCGGAGGCGATCGAGAATCCGCCGCAGGACGCCGACAAGACGAACCCCGTGAAGGTCATGATCGAGGAGCCGATGTACATCATCTTC
>JAADYC010000841.1:0-12725 GCA_023338135.1 Phytopythium kandeliae
GCGTGTGTTTGCCTGCTTGCTTGTATGTGTATTCACGCGCCAGATCGCTCACTTGGGCCGAAACTCCTTCATCATGCCGTGGCGGCGCAGACGCCCAAGCCGCGTGTTGGCGCGCGTCGAGCGCCGGCGGAAGTCATTGTCGCCGCCCACGGTTCCCGGATCCACGTACTGCAGTCGCGGGTATGGGATGCGGTAGTGCAGCGCCACGTCCACCTGCGCGTGCCCCGCGTCCACCGCCTCGCGGATTTGCTTCGGGTCGCTCATCGCGCGGCTGGCCTCGAACCGCGACCTGCCATCCGTGCACCCGTGCACGCGCGCGTGAGTCCCAGTAGACGGCCTGCTCGGCCTCAAGGCTGGGCGAACCTGGCCTCGGACCGGATCCACTGTTGCTCCTTCGCGCCACCCTCCCCTGTCGACGTCATGGACGCATCACGCGCGCCGATTGAGTGAGTCCGCGACCAGCGAATGGCACGGCCTGCCTGCCTGCGCGCGCGGGAGACGGACATTGGCGCGCGACACGCAGGATGCGTCGGTACAGCGCCAGCGCGCGAGCGCTCGCCATCGTGAAGATCAAGCGGCGCTCCAAGCGCGGCGGCAGCAACAGCAGCAGCAACAGCAGCAGCAGCTTCCAGGCTCGGATCGGCCGGTGGAGAGCTCTCGCTCTCGCTCTTGTTCCGCGGGGCGGGTCGACGCGTCCCGAATCCCGTAAATAATGTTCAGTTACACGGGACCGTCCCTTGTTTTAGATGTTGCCTTGTTCCCCTGGTTCCGCCAAAGCGGCGATACAAACACCAAGGCACGCGAAGAGCCCAACGCCCACCGACATGGCGCGCCATCGGTCGCCCTCGCCCTCTCGCGAGCGCTCGCGGCCCTCGCGCCACGCGCAGCGCGACCGCGTCCGTGATCGCGGTTCTCATTCTCATTCTCACGCTCACTCTCACTCGCGCCGTCACAGTCGCAGCCGCAGCCGCAGTCCCAGCCGCAGTCGCGAGCGTCGGCGCGAGAGCGAGTCGCGGGATGGCGGCGGCGGCGGCGGCGGCGGCGCCAAGGCGGAGGACAAGGGCGGCGAGATCTCCATGAGCGTGGAGGAGACCAACAAGTTGCGCGCGCAGCTGGGTCTCAAGCCGCTTTCGGTCGGCTCCAAGAAGGTCGCCGAGGTGAACCTGCAGAAGACGAGCGCGCAGGTGGACGCGGAGCGCGAGCAGCGCCAGATCCAGCAGGCGCTCGCGCAGTCGCGTAAGAAGCGCGAGCTGTCGCAGAAACTCGCGGGCGAGTCGATCGGCGAGCAGCTGCGCAAGGAGCAGGCCGCGCGCGACGCGCTCTCGTGGGTCAAGCGCTCGCGCGTGTCGGCCACCGCGAGCGCGAGGAAGAACGAGACCGCGAGGAGCAGCAAGCGCAAAGGAGACGCAATCGAGGCGTACGACGCGTCTGCGCTGGCGGGCATGACTGTCGGCCACGCCGCCGACGCGTTCGAGGAGGGACGGGACGTCGTGCTCACGCTCAAAGACGCGAGCGTGCTGGCAACGGACGGCAAGGACGTGAACGACGCGGACGACGAGCTGGTCAACGTGGAGCTGAGCGAGCGCGACCAGCGCAGCGAGCGACAGGCGCGCGCCGAGCGGGCCGTCTTACCGGCGTATATGGGCTACGACGACGACGAGTTCGTGCTGATGGGCAACCCACGCGCCAAGAAGCGCACGACCAACGGCCGCAAACTGCTCGCACAGTACGACGAGGACGCCGACGCGCTCGCGGCTGAGGAAGCGCGCAAATTCACTCTGGATGCCAGTGGGACATCCGCTGCCGCGATGGATCGAGGCGGGCGGGAGGGCGACGCGGATGGCGCGGAGGACGACGACGTCGCGGTTATCTCGCTGTCGATGGACCGGTCCAAGACTGCGGCCGACTACTACACAGTCGAGGAGATGGAGGCGCAGTTCAAGAAGAAGGGGAAGAAGCTGCGCAAGAAGAAGAAGAAGGCGCGACGCCGGGAGGAGTCGGAGCAGGACGCAGGTGACACCGAGGGAGACCCGGCGACGCTCATCGCGCAGCTGGAAGCTGAGGCGAGGAAGAGCGCGACGCAGGACCGTGGCAGTCGCAAGCGGCGCCATGCGCACGATGGCGACGGCGACGAAGATGAAGACGGCGGCGCGGTGGTCGCGGAGGATCGGGAAGGACTCAAGCGTTTCCAGCACGCGCGCGAGAAAGCCAGTGTCACGGCTGCTGCGGCGCTGGCGGCCTCGAACCTGGCGGTGGAAGGCGGCAACGTGGTGCAGACGGTGAGCACGACAAGGAAGAAGCGACGCGCGACCAGCCGTGTCGACGAGGACGCCGCGATGGTAGACGAGGCGCTTGACCTTGAGCTGAGCGCGTCGCTCGACCGCGCGCGGCGCCTTGCGCAGCTGCAAGAGGCACGGGGCGAGGAGCAGAAGAGCGCGGACGATCCGATGGACGCGAGTGCGATGGTAGTCCCGGCGGCATTACTTGGCCCTGCGAGCGAGGACAAGATCGCGCTGTTAGTGCGGACGACTGTCGGCGTGGAGTCCCAAGAAGCGACGAGCGACCGCGACCCGCAGGAGACGGCGCCGGCCGCTCCCAAGCCTATCGGTAACGTGTTTGGCGTTGCGCCAGGCGCAGCGGATCCGAGCGCCAACGCGGTCGTGTTCAACGACGCGACAGACTTTGAGACGCGACTGCGGAGCGCGATGGAGAAGCGCGCGGCACAATTCCAGGCCGCGGCGACCTCCGGAATGGCACTGGTGGGATCGAACGGCAGCAGCGCCTCCACCAACGTCGCGTCGGCTACAGCGAGTAAAGCTTCCGAGACTGCCGCTGCAAATGCTGCTGACATGGACGAAGAGATGAAGGCGGAGGATGAGGCGAGCGCGGAGGGCGAGGAGGACGACACGGGCGACGTGTTCGGAGAAGAGCAGCCGTTGGTGTCGAGCGGCCTCGGCGCGACGTTGGCGCTGCTGAAGAAGACGGGCGACCTGCGCGAGGCGCGTGTGGAGCGGCAGGCGGGCCGCGCGAACGACATGCGCGACCGCAACGTGGACAAGGAGCTACGCATCAAGGACGGCGTCAAACTGGACTACCGCGACGAGTTCGGGCGGGTGCTGACCAAGAAGGAGGCCTTCCGGATGTTGTCGTACAAGTTCCACGGCCACGGACCGGGCAAGAAGAAGCAAGACAAGCGGCTGCGGCAACTCAAGCAGGAGCTCGAGGCGCAGAAGTTGCTCTCAGCCGAGGGCAGCACCAAGATGATGGAGGTGCTCGAGAAGAAGCAGAAGGCCGGTAAGCAGGCGCACGTGGTGCTCTCGAGCGGCTCGTAACGAGCGCTCCAACGCCGCAAGCCGTCGACGCGGCACACGCGGGTCACGACGACCCATCGACCGCGGACATTCTGGTAAGCCGTGGCGCGGCGAATGCGATCAAAAATGAGTATAATGACTTGTGCGGCGTGGCGCAGAGCGGGTGGAGGCGCTTCTTGCTTTCTAGCACGCAGCCAGCGGCGCCAGCTACTGGTACAGCGGGTTCATGCGCGAGCTGGCGACGACGACCGAGAGGAAGTTGCCGCTCTGCGCACTGCGGTCGTCGTCCGTGAGCCGCGTCTCGGCCTCCTTGGGACTCGCCAGCTCCGTGTACTCGGCGCCGTCGGCACCCGTATCGCCGTCGCCGTCGGCGACCGTGATGATCGACAAGGTGCCGCCGTTGACAGCGTCGAGGCTGAGGTGGCCGGGCGACGCCTCACGCTGTTGCAGTTGCTGCTGCTGCTGCTGCTTCTTGGCGCGGCGCGGCGCGGCGTCGGCGCGGGCGGGGTCGATGAAATCGCGCATCTGCTGTCCCTGCTGCATGTCGTGGTGCACCTCGCGGAACATGCGCACGATGGAGGCCATCATGACGATCTCGCCGGCGTGGGACGAGACCTCGTAGAGCGGCGAGGGCAGCAGGTAGCCGGTGAGCAGCGCGAGCGAGCCGACGAGCATCCAGATCCACGGGTTGAACATGGTGGCGTGCACCATGAACGAGTAGAAGGTGCCGTAGTTCCAGAGCGTGAGCCCGATGTAGAGCGAGAGTGCGACGAGCACGAGCGCCGGGAGCACCGCAAAGACGGCGTGAGCGGTCGAGTCGCCCTGCAGCGCATAGACGCTCGTGACGGGCGCTCCCGAGAGATCCGCCGACCAGCGGTAGGCCGCCAGCAGGTTGAGCGCAAGCAGCGCGGCGGCCACGAGCCACACGGCGACGCGCAGCAGCGCCGAGAGCCAGTCGCGCGCGCCAGGGCGGCGTTGACGCTGGCCGCGCTCGAACGAGATGCCGCAGAAGTTGACCGACTTTTGCTTGTGTACGAGGTACGCGAGCTCGTAGCACACGAGCAGCAGCAGCGGCGTCACGCACGCATGGAACGCCAGCATGGCCTGCGTGCTGTCGCGCCGCCGGTCCACGCCCGTCGTCGCCATCACCACATTGTCGAACACGAGGCAGAAGCAGATGAAGGGCGGCAGCAAGAAGGCCGCCACCGTCGCGTACTTGCGCGCGTAGCCGACCGAGTAGTAGAAGAGCACGACGCCGACGGCCGCGAACACGCAGAAGAACGGCCGGTGCGCAGGGTCCACCGTCACCTCGTCCGCGTAGCTGCCCGATCCCGTCGCCATCGCGGACCGACGCGCAGGGCTGCGGCGGCTGCTGCGGCGGCTACTAGTATAGAAATGCCGCGTTCCCGTTCCCGTTCCCGTTCCCGTTCTCGTTCCCGTCCTTTTCCCGCTTCTTATCGGGTGAGGAGCTCCTTTGCTCGCGCCGCTCGTTCGCTCGGTTGGGAAGGTACAGACAGGACCAGAAGGGAGGAGCGGGTGTCATTTGACTTGGAAAGTGTAGGAGAGTGCGTGCGACAGGAGCGACAGCAGGCGCGGACGTGTCGCCGGGGGTGCTATAGTTAGCCGCCGGCGTGTGTTACTCGCGCTCAGATGGGCTATAAATGTTCTGGCTCGGCAGCGCACGCGCATGCAGACGGCGCGCATGGGCGGATGCATGTCGTGCGGCCAACTGGCAGGCGACCGGTTCCATCTTGACAGCGAGCCAGCCATCGGCGGAGGGTCGATGGTCTGTGGATAGAAGGACAGACGGGTGCACAGGTAGCCAGGCAGATAGGCAGGCATCAACGCACTCACAGCGGACGGACGGACGGACAGCGCGCGTGTATTGACCGACAGATGGATCGCGGACGCGCGCGAGTTGGCGGAGGGAGGGGAGCCGACCGGGCTCACCCGCCCCTCCGCTTCGACCGAGCGAGACGCGCCTAGTTCTCGTAGACCCAGTCGTCGTCGCTGGCGTTCCACTCGTTGACGCCCTCCGGGAACCAGAGCGCGATCTCCTTGGCGGCCGACTCGACCGAGTCCGAGCCGTGGCACACGTTGCGACCGACCTCGACGCAGAAGTCGCCGCGGATCGTGCCGAGCGCCGACTCGCTCGGCTTGGTCGCGCCGAGCATCTTGCGGCCCTCAAGCACCACGTTCGTGCCCTCCCAGACCATGGCGACCACCGGGCCCGAGCTCATGTACGTAATGAGGCCCGGGAAGAAGGGCTTGCCCGCCAGGTCAGCGTAGTGCTGCTCCAGGTGCTCGCGGCTCGGGCGAACGAGCTTCAGCGCCGCCAGCTTGTAGCCCTTGGTCTCGAAGCGCTTGATGATCTCGCCCACCAGGTGGCGCTGGACGCCGTCCGGCTTGACCATGATGTACGTGCGCTCGCGAGCCATGATGCCGTGAGGGAGGAACCGGGGGAAGGCAGGGAGCTTTCTCGGAGATTTGGGAAGTGACGGAGCAGCGAGGGATCTTCCGCGCCAGTCACTCTCGGCGCTGGAGCGTATCCTTGCCGCATTAGTGACCCAAAGAGTGACCATTCGCCCTGAATTGAAGTGGCAAACACTGCACAAGGCAAAAGGTCCAGGATTGACACCGAACTCGGGAGACGAACGCTATTCCAGAACAAATGGGTACACTTCAACGTGTTCCTCCCCTTTCAGCAGCCGAGCACACGCGCCAAGGCGCAGCGGAGCGACGGTGCTGCTCCTGCTTGCGCTCTCTCGGTCCTCTTTAAGCCACCCATCCACACGAGAGCTGCCAATCCTATTGTCGTCTGCACCCTGCGCGTCAGACGATCGGAGGCGATGCACGCGCAGCTCGTTCTCCTCTCGGCAGTTCTCGATCGGGCACCCTTATCCTACGTTCGTGCCATTACATCCATGCGCTTGCTCGACCGCCGAGCGTGTCGCAAGCCACATCCAATACGTCCATGCTCTCGCCTCACTTTTTGCGGCCCATGGCTGCCTCGTGCTTCTTCATGAGGTACTCGCCGGCGAGCACAGGCGCGTACTTGGCGGGCTTCTCGGGCGACTGGCACGACGGGAAGCACTCGACGACGACGTCGCCGTTGATGTTGTGGAAGAACGCGATCGACTGGCGCCGGTTGCTCTTGGTCGGCTCGCTGGCGTCCGTGGCCGCGGGAGGGTTCACCACGCGGTGCATGGTCGAGCGCCACTCGTCGTTCGTCCAGTGCTGCATCAGATCACCCAGGTTGATCACGTACGAGCCGGCCGGCGCCTTAACGTCGTGCCACTTCCCGTCGTGATCCATCACCTGCAGCCCGCCCGGCGCGTCGTCCACCGCCAGAATCGTCAGGCTGCCGTAGTCCGTGTGGGGCGACGCGCGGATCTGGTCCTCGCCTGGGTGCTGATCCTGGTGCGGGTAGTTACTACAGACGCAGTCAGTGTTCGACCTCGGCGGTAAAGGTGCAAATGACTGAGTGGTATCCACCAAGGCGCTAAAGCACAAGGAGACCCGCCCGTCCACTGACTCACAGGATGCGCAGCGCCGACATGTGGCTATCGATCTTCTCGTCAAAGTAGTCCGCCGGCAGCTTGAGCGCGAGCGCGAAGATGCTCATGACCGTGGCCGCCAGCTTCTCGACGCTGCGGTAGTAGCCCGTAAGCACGTCCTGGAACGCGGCCGGCGTCGCTGGCCACTTGGGCGCCATGTGCGGCGTCTTACCCTCGGCGCCGATGCAGATCTGGAATGTCTCCTTGAGGTCCGGCCGCGACTTGGACGCGTCGCCGCGCGACTGCGACAGGATCTCGGCGCTCTCGTAGCCGTACGGGTAGTCCGCCGTCATGGGTACCAGCTGCTTCACGGCCTCGGGCTGGTCGAAGTACTCTTTCGCGGCCGAGAAGGCTGCGCGGATCGTCTCGGGCGCCACGCCGTGATGCGTGAGCACGAGGAAGCCGACGTCGCGGCACGCGTGCTCCACCTGCGCCACGACCTCGGCGCGCGCAGCCTCGCTGGACGCGTCCGCGCTCACGAACGGACTGATGTCAATCACCGGGACGATCATGGCGGCGGTTCTTCGGGGCGGACGGGCAGGCAGGCGCGGATGCTGCTGACTGCGGCGGCGGAGATTGCGGAATGAGGAGGGCGAGGGCATTCGCGTTGGCGCCAGGGGGGCGGTGTATTTCGATACAAATTCCAAGATATTTACGCCTTACGACGCGCGTCTTGGAGCGCCGCGCGCGTGACGCCGAGAGCGTCAAGGCCGCTCGGGACCATCGCACACGCATCGTGTTGCCTCCGCGGAAGCCGTGGCCGCCTCCGTGCGCGCCATAAACAAGCGGGCGGGAGGATGGAACGGCAGGAATCGGCGGCATGCTTACCGCGGCGGCATGGCGCGCGCGGGGATGTTGGTCCGAGGAGAGAAGCAGCAGTGATTAGTGGAAATTCGCGCGAGACGGGGTTCTGATTGGTCAAATGTTTGCATGGAGCGGCTCGCGTGGATCATGGACAACACTTCCGGCGCTTCATGTCCGTTCCGGCGCCGCGTCAACTGCGCGAGCCTAACCGGCGACGAGAAAGCAGCGAGCGCCGCTTGGGCGAGGCGGCGGGGTACACAGGTTACGCCGGCGAGGTAACCACCACCTCGTGCCTCGCGCCTCAAGCCGGGAAGAGCAGGCAGGCAGGACAGGATAGAGGCGAAGCGATGGAGACCATGTGCATATTATATACTAGCCAAGCGGGAACGAGCCGTCGACACGCGGCCGGGGGAGGGGCAGCGACCAAGAGCGAGCCCGCCCTGCTCCGTCGCCGCTCTATGGGTCCAAGACACGGCCCTTCGCGCGCACACGCGCCGCTCCAGCGACAGCCAGGCGCATGGGTCGACGAGACCGCCGCCTACTTCTTCTCCTTCTTAGGCGCGCGGTAGGAGCCGACGACGACGGCGTGGTCGCGCTCGTACGGCTCGAGCGTCAACTGCTCCGCGGGCTTGAACTGCTCCTGCTGCAGCTTCTTGACCTCGCGCGCAAAGACGGCCTCCGGGGCGGCGGTCGAGTCGATGCAACTGGCCTTGATCGAGATGACGAAGTGACCGCCGTTCTTCAGGAAGTAGCTGGCGTTCAGCGCCACGATACGCGCCTGGTCCGGCTGTGCGACGTCGGCGAAGACCGTGTCCACCATCGGCACGAGCATGCGGTACTTGAGCGGGTGGCGCGCGTCCTCGATGATCGGCACGATGTTCGTGCGCGACTTGGCAACGTTGATCAGGTCGCGACCCGAGCGGTGCGAGAACTCCACCGCGTACACAGCACCCGCGGGCCCGACAATGTCCGACACGTGCGACACAGTCGTGCCGGACGCGCCGCCGAGGTACAGCACCTTGGCACCCGGCGTGATCCAGATGTTGTCCACGCCACCGAGCACGGCCGCCGCGATCTTGGAACGGAACGGGTTCCACACGCGGTACTCCACCTTCTCCGTGCCCTCGCCAGTGGGCGACGGGACCTCCACCGAGATGCGCTTCTCGCCGTACACGCTCTTGCCAGGCGTCGAGTTGAGCGTCACGAGCGCGTCCTCCTTGCCACGCGCGATGAAGATGCCGGCGTGGCGGTGCGGCTCCACGATCACCTTGGCGCCGCCCTTCATGCCACCGGCTCCACGGCCGCCACGGCCACCGCCGCGTCCGCCACGACCGCCGCCACGGCCGCCGCCACGGCCAGCGGCGCCACGGCCACCGCCGCGACCGCCGCCGCCGCGACCGCCGCCGCCACGACCGCCGCCGCCACGGCCGCCGCGTCCACCACCACGACCGCCGCCGCGACCTCCACGGAATCCACGACCCGACATGCTAAATGCTGCGGCTGCGGCTGCGACAAAAGACTCGGCTCGGCTCGAGGCGTCCGCGAGCGGAGACTTGCTGAATGACCTCGCACTCGCGGCCAATTCACTGGCGGCCCGACGCCTCGCACCGGCCGGCCAGCCTCTTGCCAACCAGGAGAACTGGGAGCCAACCAACCACACAGCAGCCGGTGCGTACCATACGCATGGTACGTGTTGGTACTTTTTGCTGTAGCCAATCCGAGGCGAGGACGAGCGTCGTGTGGGCCACGTGAAAAAATGAGCAAGAAGGAGCGAGTGTCCGAACGAACGGACGCGGAGAGCATTTTCAGCGCGCGATTGACAGACAATTCAAAGGGTGTCAACAGCGCCTCAGACGCGCCTAGACGCTCGATGCACAGCTACCAGACTGCCACGGAGGCTACTCAGAGGTCCGGTGAGAGACAGCGGCCGCAGTCTCCGCTTGACACGAGCCATTCCAGCATCTGCAATCGAGCGCAAAGCGATCGAGCGCAGCCCGACCAAGCACCTTGACTGCTCTCAGCCTGCAAGATGTCCCGCAAGAACCGCAAGAACGCACAGCAGAGTCCCGCGACACAGTAGCAGCAGAAGTTCTAGCAAGAGCAGAAGTCCCGGTCAGTGGACAAGTGGTTGGAGACAAGGCCAAGAAGGGCGGCACGAAGTAGAGCCGTCTCGCGCCATGCGGTTCGGCACGCCGACTCTGCACAACAACCTCCACCGGTTATTCTGGAACATATGCCTGGATGCATGAGATCAGGGTACTTTCTTGAGGCGTTTCTCGCTCGAGCATACAAACACATAATAGTCATCAATTAATTTCGGACAGAGCTACTACCGCTTGTCCTCCGCCCAAACGAGAAGCACCATGGGCGTTCCGTCGCGGCGGCGCGCACGCCTCGAGCGCGACGGCGAGGGCGACAGTGGAGAGGAAACGAGGCGCAAGGTGCTCCCCGCGCGTAGTTCTCGAGGCACGCGCATCAACAAGCTCATCGGTGAGGAGGCCGAGGCGGACGAGGCGTTCTGGGGCCAGGACGCGTGGCAGGAGGACGCCAGCGACGCCGACTACTCGACGGAGGAAGGTGCGACGATCTGACCTACCACGGACGCTTGGGAGGCGTCGAGGGGAAGGCTTCAGCAATGTGCGGTCTAACTTGAGATTGTATGCGGCTTGTCTCGCTTCCAGAGGAGGAGGACGTCGTGGACGAGGACTTTGACGATGAAGAGGAGCCAGACGACGAAGTGCACGACGCCGACGCGGAGGAGGACAAGCCCCGGCGGAAGCGAGTGGCGGCGCGACAGACGAAGGCGTATCGCGAGCCTTCCGCGCGTAGGTCAGGTGCCAAGAAGATCCGTCTCGAGGCAACAGCGGCAGCGGCAGCGACCTCGCTCAGCGTCTCTCGCCGACCCCCCATCGATGCAGGCAAGCCACCAATGCCACTCTATTATGAGGGACCACGCGTGCGCAAGTCAACGGCGCGCAAATCGACCGAGTCGTCCGAGCTGCGCAGACGCGCGAGCGAGGAAGCGGCGCGGCTGGCGGCCAAGATGAAGAGACCTACCGTCGACAAAGCAAGCACGCGGCTGACGCAGGCGCAGTTACTGTCCGAGGCTGTGCGGACAGAGGTGGAGAACACGCAGTCGCTCAACCGTCTGGAGCAGTTGGAGGAGGAGAAGAAGGCGGAGGTCATGACGCCCAAGGCGCCGTTCACGGGACAGATGGTGCGCTACTACAGCCGCATCGGCACGCCCAAGACCATCACATTTCTCAACACGGACGCGTTCCCGCGGGTGTTCAACCAGCCGAAACCCAAGAAGCGCGTGTCGACGCAGGAGAAGCTGGCGCAGCAGCGGTGTGAGGCCGAGATCGGAAGCACCGCCGACGAGGATGGCGATGGCGACGAGGAGCGCGAGAGCTCGGCAGAGGAGGCGGAGACCAACAGTGCGAAGCGGGCGGTCAAGAAGAGTGTGCTCCGCGTTTAGTCCGCGATGGAGAGCTCGGTGGAGCTAGCTAGCGTATTTATTCTCAGGCTGCTGGTCGGATCCACGGACCCTTTGCTCCTCCATGACGGCGGCTGCAGTTGCCGCCGCGCTCCCCTTGAAGCACCGAGCTGTCCTTATAGCGCCGCGCATACGGTACTGTCCTCGAACAAGACTCGCCCTTTCTTGCCGGTCGATCCGTCCATTCCATCCTGCGCTTCCCCTCCAAGCGACCGCGAGCCGCGCGTCTCCCGCTCCCACCGCCACCCCCGCCGCCGGCGATGCCTCGCAAGCCGCACGCCGTGTGGCAGTACTTTGAGACGGTGGTGCCGCGCAGGACACCAGGCAAGCCGCTGCCGGATGTACGCTGTGCACTGTGCGGCGCAAGCATCCGCAACGCGCGTGTGGCCAAGGATCTGCTCCCACATGTAGCGATGTGCGTGCTGGCGCCGGAGAGTGCCAAGCGGCTGTGTCTCGCCGAAGTGGAGAAGCGCGAGGATGCGGCGGGGCCACGGCCGCGCGTACTGACGCGCAAGGAGCGTGAGTTGTATACTGCGCTAGCTCAGGGCATGGAGGCCGAGGGCACGCCACTCGCCGCGGTCGACCACGCGCACTTCAAGCGGCTATTCAAGTACCTCTTCCCGCGCCTCCGCGCGCCGCGAGGACGTGACTTGTCCTCATGCTCCTCACGCGGTACATCCAGGCACGGGTGTGGCTCGAGCGCCTCTGCCACTGCCACCTCCGCCCCTGTACGCACACCAAATGCTGCTACTGGTAGTTAGTTTCGTCGATTGAGACCGGAAGCGCGTGCTTTGAACGAATAGACCGCGTGCGCTGCTTCATTTCGAGCTCAGGCGACACGGGAGCGCCGAGGACGCGGACACGCGGGCGAAGCAGTAGCATACGGCGCGCCGTGGAGCTTCCCGTTGACGAGGAAGCGGAGAAAGAAGGCGGTGGGAGCCTCGTACCTGTTGCTGTAGGCTGCAGTTGCACCAAAGACACATTCATCGAGTAACGGTGCACTAAGAGTGACGGTCACTTCAACTTGAAGTAACGCCAACAGAAACGAAACCGCACAGGGTTTACCAGTCAACCATGGAGTTACCGATCATGCACATCAATCTTCCACGACACTCCGAGGTTGTTAGTTGCGCGTGAGCTTGCTCACACGCATCGACCCGACACAAAACGGTATGTATCCTATGATGGTACTTTGGTATCCCGTGGCAGTCTCGGGATATATCGAGGCGCAAGTACAAGGTACACACCGTGCATACACCACGTTCTGTCGAGTCACACACGCGCGCTCCATGTTACTGCAAACTCTCGCGTCCGCAGACAAGACGGGCGAGGTGAAGGTGGCTATGACTGTATGCGGACGCTAGACACTGACAATAGCGCAGTATTTCACACAGCTGAGAAGGGGAGAGCAGCAGGCTCGCGCCTCGCGCGGAACTCGTCCTGGATCTCGGCGTTCGTCTTGCCCGTCGTGTCCGGCACGAGCGCGAACGAGAAGATGAGCGAGACGACGAGGATCGCCGCGAACGGCATGTAGGCGTAGTCGCCCAGCGCCGTCGA